>CAUYPK010159616.1:0-16832 GCA_963574355.1 Loris lydekkerianus | reverse complement strand
GAATGGAAGAAAAAGTAGCCAATGTACTCAGCCCTACTGTGAAGCTAGTTTAGGACTGTCTGTCTTTAACATGTCAGAGAACTACGTCCCACTGGGGTTTTATTTGACAGGTCTGCTGAGGAAGGATTAAACTCGCCTTCCCAGAGGGCTGGTCGGCAGCACAGAGCAGCAGGGTGGAGGAAGTGGCCCTAGTCATGGAGGAACTGCCTTGGTCTCATTTGGGGGCATCTGTTAGCCGCTTTCCTCAACTCTTTTTTCATATACTCCAATGTCACGTGAAGAATTTTTGTGGTTATCAGTCACCAATGGGGAATTAGCTTGCTCTACGCCAAACAAAATTAAGTTTGATCAACCAGCCCATCTTTTTAGGCAGAAGCCTACCAGGCTGAGAGATTCATAAAGACTTCCTTCTCGGAGAACTTAGGAGCTTTGATGATCTTAGCACAGGTGTAAATCTAGCTACTTAAAATCTACTCTTCATTAACTTCTTCAGACTCCTCATTTACATGAATTGCATATATCTGTTCTCTGGTGACATGTTCCATGAGGCCAATATATACTATTATATCTTCTCGATGTCAAGTTGCAGCTCTGAACCAACACACCCTGTGCTCACACAGAAGCAAAGAAACTCTGTCACAGGAAATTCTGCTTACACATAACTCAGATCAGTTGGTAGCATTTTAATTCTTGTTTACATTCATAGAAGTAAGTTCCTACTGCCCTCCTGAGAATCTTATTACAGGCCCTCCTATTTGAGAAGGACAATGTTGAGGCTCATAAAACTGTACCCCGAAACGAAGGCCTCAGAAGCAAAAGTTTTTCTCTGCTCTTCTCCTGTCCTCCTGTCTCACCACAGAGGCTAGAATCTCTCTTCCCCAAGGTGGACCATGGAAACCAAAACTCCTTCCCCTTCAAAGCCAGGCATATAACCTAAAAAAATTAGTGTGACTTTCCTTTAGCATTTCTATGTAAATATATACATATGCACATGTGCACACACATATATGGACATACAATGATAAAAAATTACCAGATCTATCCTGTTTGATTGTGGGCCGTAAGATCCCCATTCCAGAGACAGCACCCAGGAACGAGGACTCATACTCTGAGAAGTCAAGAGGAATCCAGACAGACAGGCCTTAATGGGTCCCACTCAGCCCTGAGCACTGTTAGATCACGTCCTTCCGTCTAATCCTGTTTCTGCCTGGTTGTCTATACTCTGTTGAATCTAAGCACAAAAATGGACGCTCTCTCCCCATCTCTGGGCTCCATTCTGAACGCTCTACTGTGTCCAGGCTAAATGCATTTGTATGCCTTTTTCTCCAGTTAATCTGCCTTTTTCAGTTGGTTTTTCGGCCTACTTTAGGATTCTCTCCTCACCTAGCTTCCCTTGCGGGAGGCAGGGCGCCAGTATGAGGCCAACTGCCCCGCTCCCTGTGACACTTCTCATGCAAAAAAAAGCGAAAGGAACCTTCTGATTTATGGCTGTACCTGCTGTTTACGAGCTCTGGAAGTGAATGAGATTCTGGTCCTTAGACTTGAATAAATTTTCTAACAGAGTCAACCTGCCTGCGACACATATTGCACTCAGCGTGGCCTGTTTTTTAAACACCCAGGCTCCAACCCCAGCAGGTGCAAGGCCGCCTTCCGGGAGGCCCGCAGGGCGAAGCACGCGCGCGCATGCGCAGTAGACCTGGCGGGGCCTGGTGTTCACGCTCTGCCCTTTTTACAAACTCCTTTTTCTCCTCTGCGGCCATAACTGAAGTGCTGTAAGTCATAACAGAAGTGTCTCGTAGTGATTAAAGCCTATTCACTGGAATCATTTCTTGCACTGACTGGGAACTGGCTCCTTCCTTGAGGCCCTGTGCACAGGTGGAGTCCCCTGCTGTGCGCTGGGTCTGCTGCGCCCAGGGCCAGGGAGGCCTGGGGGGTCCCAGGGCTGGGCGTCTCCGATACCCGCCCCTGAAACTAGAGTTAGGTGTTCAAATAGGAGTCTCCACTAGTGAGGAAGGGTCTTGGCTTAAAAAAACAAATAAAAGGTCAAATTTTCTCCTCCTTACTCTCTGAGAAGCTAATAGGCTCAAGTTTAGAAAGATGCTTTCACCATGAGGTTACAGATGCTTTCCCCGCAGGAAGACGGTGGAGTATTTTATCCTGTAAAACAAATCTTCTAAAGCCGTGACGCCCTATGTCTTGTCACCAGCCTTTAGGAACCTCCTGTTTGATTCACTTTGCTCCTCTGAGCTGTGGACCAGACTGGTGGCGCTGGTGACGCTTGGGAAGAGACCCAGGGAGCCCGAGTCCACGCCCCGGAACCGCTGCTGCGCTGCTGGGATTATTTTCTTGGGAGTTTTCTTGGCGAGATTCCTAGAAGTCTTGATTTTCAAAATTAAAGGTTAATTCTAATTTGTTCCACATTAATAATATTTGCGGCTAAAACAGAATTCTTTTCTCTTGGTTTTTAGATCAGAAAGTTAAGATTCTTAGGAATGAATTTCTTTTTTTGTTTAAAAAAAATTTTTTTAAAAACATGTTTACCCATCGTTGTACCTCCTCACTGCACTGCATTGAGGGTTCCAGTTGAATTTTGTCTTGATCAAATTATGCTTTTAAATTGTATTCTTTGTCCATTAAGTGGGAGTCTCCTTTTCCAACAGCATTGAACAGTTCGGGTTACATGTTTCAAATACTCTGGAACATTTGAGAGCGGACCACAGAATGTCACAGAGCACTTAAAAAAAGCAATACATTGTAAGCATTAATATGTACACATAGATTAGAAATTTCATTGAAACAGTGAAAAGTAAATTTTCAAAATGGGTTAGAATTATTACTGAAATATTTTAAAATTTCACATAGTGTTCTAACAATAATTATGTTAACATTCCATTGGTGGTTGAATAGTTACTTTATAAATATTAAAAATATTAACTTTGATGTGTGTTTCTTCAAATGTGAAAATTGTGAATAGAAACATCTTTAAAGCTATAGCATGTAAGTAAATCTAACAATCAGAATTTGTAAATCAAGAATCAAAACCATAGATAAAAAGACATGTTTGTATTCTTCATTGAATCCAACCTAGTTAAACATTAAGACAGCACACGGCTGTGGGTGTTTCCCCTGTAAAAACCATGCCGGTGCAGTCTTTTGCTATTAATTCTGTGATGCTCCTTGGTACTTAATGATTTATAGAGATCTGGATGATGCTCCTTGGTACTTAATGATTTATATGTGTTAAAAATAGAAATAGAAATGATGTGCCTATTACACATTTAATTTAAAAAAATCATCCTGAGTAACAAAGTACCAACACTAACGTTCATAGAAATTGGCCTCATAAAATAAAGTAGAATGTATTCTCTCTAATTTTTGGAAGAGACTATAAGGAATTAGTATTTTTTTCTTCCTTAAATGTTTGATAGAATTGACCAGTGAGAACTTTTGGAACTGATTTGTTTTAAATGTTATTAATTATTTATCCCATGTTGTTAGGGTGGGTTTTCAGTAGTTGGTGTTTTTCAAAAGAATTGGTCCATTTCATCTAAATTATCAATTGTGTGGATATATAATTTCCATAACATTTCTTTATTATTGTTTAATCTCCATGGAATCAGTAGTAATTGATACTTGACTTCTGGATTTCGTAAATTATATCTGGTCTCTCTCTTTCACTCTCTCTCCTGGTTATCCTGGCTTGAGGCTTATCAATTTTACTGATCTTTTCTCTGAACAAGCTTTTGGTTTTTCCAGCTTTTTCCCTACCGTTTCCCTGCTTTCGATTTCCCTGATCTTGACCTGATCTGTGATTCCATTTCCACAGCTCCCTCTGCGGCCTCCTGGTTCTTCCCTGTCAGCATTGCAGGTGGTTGCTCACATTGTTGATTCTGGGCTGCTCTTTCTAACAGGTGCACACAGCGCTTTAATCCCCTCTAAGTGCTGCTTTCACCACACCCTGACACTCTACAAGATGTATTTTCATTTAGTCAGAAATACCTTTCAACTTTTCGTAAGACCTCTTTGACTTGTAAGTTATTTAGAAGCCTGGTTTCACTTTCATATATATGGTTTGGGGGGTGGGGGGGGATTCTCAGCAATCCTTTTGCCAATGATCCTGGCTTGAACCCATTGCATTCTGAACACATAGTTTCTTTGATTTTTATGTTTTTTAATTTGTTAAGGTATGGCTTTAGACCAGAATGTGGTCTCTCCTGGGGAAAGTTTCATGTGAGCTCGAGGAGACGGCACATCTGCCACTGTGCTCACGGGGTTCTGTGAGTGTCACTTTGATGTGGTGACCGATAGCGCTGTGCTGCTTTCCTGTCTGCTTAATCTGCCCGTTAATGAAAGTGGTGTGGAATCTCCCTCTGTAACAGCGGATTTGTCTATTCTTCCTTCAGTTGCATCAGTTTTGCCTCAGGTAGTTTTATGCTCTTGGGTTAAGCTTACGCACATCAAGGATTGGTACATCACTTAGGAATTCCTCCTTTGACCTCTCAGAGAGAGTCTGTGTCTTGCAGAGCTTTTGCCTGCAATCTGCTGCTATTTCTTTTATTACTTGTATAGTTTCAAGCCTTGGGGAGAGGAGTGTTACATACTCTTCCATTGAATATCAATGTTTCAGAGACGTGTGACGGGGGTGTGACCTAGAGGATTCTCCGCCATACACATGACTTTCCATCCTTCTGCTACCCCTCCTTTCTGTGGCTTCCAGATTCTCAGTCTATTTCCTTGAAGTCCTTACTTTGTCCCAGGGTTTTCAGAGGAATTCCCTTCCCTTCCCTTCCCTCCAGGGAACAGCTCCGGCAATGACTTTCCCCAAGTGGTAGGTCTTTTTCATGGGAAAGTTTCTATATTCTACACTGATTATTTTTTCTTTTCTCTTGAAAAAGCCTAGAGAGGTTGTTTCTCTGATTTTCACTGTGAGAACCTGGTGGGTCCCCAGAGGCAGAGCCCATGACATTGCCCCACACATACACCAAGAGTGCAGTTTGCTGTGTCAAGCTGGACACTGACGCTCCACCTGGGAATTTCATAACAACCATGAGGTCTTCCCACAGATCGTGGCTGGGCCTCTCTGGATGAACCCATCCGTCCACATTTTGGTGCTGTGGTCACCTCTGTAGTCATAGTTCTCTGATGGGTCTAAGAAAGCTGTCCTTGCTCAGTTTTTCCGTTTTCTTCTTATAATAGGGACAGAGTGACAGTTTCCAAGTTCCCTAACATCAGAGCAAAAAACCTCGGCCTTGTATGCATTGTATTTTAGTCATGGTAGACATGATTAAACTTGCACACTATAAAATATTAAAATCAAATATTTTTTAAAGTAAATTTTCCCTTAACTAGAAAGGCCATGTGCCCAGATACGATTAAACGGTATAAATGTGATTTTAAAATTATATCCAAACTCTCACCTATAGCTACTAGTGAGTCAAAAGTCCCAAGATTCTCCACCTCAGGAGTCAATAGGTGTGGTGCTGTAGATACGTGGAAACACAAAATCTTATCTTGTCACCAAATTAGAAAGTGTCTGACATGAGGATTGAGGGGCCCTGATAGGAATCTAAAGAATATTAAGACATTCTTAGCTTTAATACGAGTGAGAAATAGGGAGACAGTTCAGCAGACAAAAGGCAAGGCTGGCCAGTTACTAGACGCCAGTGTCCCTGCCTCCGCCTGGCCTTTCAAGTGCCTCCTAGACTACACATGGGACAAGTGACCTCCTGGGTGGGGCTGACGCAGATGTGTGGTAGAAGAACTCCCCTCATTTAAGGACAGCTGCTGGTTAACAAGGCCCTGCAGTGTTCCAAGGAGTGCACTGGGCAGTACTAACTATCTAACTAGATCAACTCCCCAGTAGGACTTAAACACAGGTAGAAACAGTTGCACAGACCAGCATTCTCCCAGCTAGAAACTCAAAAACTTGCTGAAATAGGGAAGTTTCCAAAGCTGACTTCTAACAGATTCTCCACTGCTGCTGAGACTGCTGTCCTGGAGCTTAGCTTCGGGAACAGGTGCACCAGGTCCCTGGTCTCACCTTTCGGTACTGGGAAACCGACCAGATATGCCAAGTAAAAAGACCTTAGATCCTACATGGTGCTACAGTTTAAAACCTGGAAAGCTGATCAAAGGATACTGTGTGATCACTTTTATTCCTCTACCCAATACAGTTTATTCCCATGACTTGCCACTGAATTATCATCTCAGACTTTAAATTCAAGAGATAGAATTCTTCCCTCATTCCTTGAAGCCCTGATGATTTAATATTCCCTTCAGCCCTTTAACCTTACCATGTTCATTCTCCAATTCGTCTCCTGGTGGGGTAGACACAGGGAGAAGGGGGGTTTAGGGGACCCCTCTCTGGTTACAGCTAAGTCTGGTACAGACTGGGGCACAGCCATAGACTCTCCAGAGGCTCAGTGTCCTCATCTGTACAGAGAGGAGGAAAACGAAACCGTCTGTATGTTAGACACCTGCTCGGAGCCCCCTCAAGACACAGCAGGTCTCTTCCCTCAAGAGACTCCAAGTACAGGACGGTAGAATTTGAGTAGCCCATTCTATTCCCGCTGGCTTAGTTATGAAACAGGAAAAAATAAAAATAAAAAAAGAAGAAAGCTTTCTAGTTATAGAATCTTTATTCCAATTTGGGCCATTCATATTCCTCCCAGGAATTTGGAACTTGACATTGAAAATTAATAGGTACAGATTTCTTTGGCAGCAGAATCAAAGCGACACTCTGAAGGGCCGTCTCACAAAGTGGCCTGGGGCCCTGCATTGTAAAGACTGGTGCTTTAAATTCCACCATCCTACCTGGAATCTTCCCTTATGCTTCAAAAAAAAAAAAATTTTTTTTTGCTTATAATATTAACTATGATTAAAATATATTAAATGCAATACTAACAACAACCAACTATTTTAGAACCTCTTTTCTCTGATGTATTCTTTTGTCTTTAAATACAAATTGATCACACTGAAGCTCTAGCATCCATAAATGTCTTAATCGAGGGATTTATGAGGTAAGTCACTACGAAAGTTTCGAGACAGACCGCGTTGCGATCTATTATTTCACTTGGAAGACACGGCGTTGAGAGCGCCCTCTCTGATTCACCTGTCCGAGTTTCACCTTCCTCAGCTTGTCAGTATTGCTGGGAGAGCTTCATTTATTTCCTTCCTGCAGATTTTATTTTTCCAGATTCAGATTGTACATGAAACCAGCACATTGTACCCCTAGATTGCACTAATGTACACAGCTATGATTTAACAATTAAAAAAACAAAAATGTTTTTGACGACCCACGTAAGTGTGCAGGGCAAGTGCTATAGCCCTCACTCAAGCAGCCTTATCCCATCCCATCCCAATCTTCAAAAGAACTCTTGTAGACATGGGAAGATAATTTTATAAAAATCTCCAAGGACAGGTTGTCTAGGGGGATGAAAGTTTTGAAGGTCATCTGATGAAGGGATATCTGGGTAGTGCAATAAACGAAAAGAAATCACTTGCCTTTTAAAATTATGCCTCTGGGCGTGATAGCTCTTCTTATAGCAACCATTTTCCTCACTCCTGATGACTCAGTCTGTGTATTTTTTTCTAGCAGAGCTCAGCTCTCCTGTATTTGCTCATGGCTTAAGTGAAACTATCCCTCTCAAAACAAGAATACATCCTTTGGCCTTTCTAAAAGGGACTTGTCAGGGAAATCTCCAGCATTATTGGTATGTGGGTATGATTTAAATGTAGCAAGAGAGCCCAGCAGAAAGACTAGAGAAATACCATCTGACATGTTAGAAACTTCCTTGGAAAACATGAAGCCCTAACCTACAGACAATGGCAGGAGGACTGTTAAGAGCATAACACACATAAATAATAATAGTTGAATCCAAATCAAAATTGTCCTTAATCCAAAATGACTCATGCCTGGGGCAGCACCTGTGGCTCAGTGGATAGGGCTCTGGCCCCATATACCGAGAGTGGCGGGTTTGAACCCAGCCCCAGCCAAACTGCAAAAAAAAAAAAAAAATAGCCAGGTGTTGTGACAGGCGCCTGTAGTCCCAGCTACTCGGGAGGCTGAGGCAAGAGAATCACCTAAGCCCAGGAGCTGGAGGCTGCTGTGAGCTGTGTGATGCCACAGCACTCTACCGAGAGCGACAAGTGAGACTCTGTCTCTACAAAAAAAAAAAAAAAAGACTCATGCCACCAAATAAGTGTGGCTGCCTTTCTGGGGCTCATGAAGAATGTGTAGTTCTTTCCAAATCTAACTGTACCTCACTCGGGTAAGAAAAAGTTTGAGCAAGTTTCATGAAAAAAAAAAAGGTTAAATAAGAGAAATAAACACTGGTTAAGATAAAACATAATGCTGGTTTTTATAGAAAATAAAAAGAGAACCTGAATAGGACAGGTTTTCTACTCTGAGCATATACAAGTCATTGACAAGTATTATGAGAGGTGGGCAGTGCCTGTGGCTCAAATGAGTAGGGCGCCGGTCCCATACACCAGAGGTAGCAGGTTCAAAACCAGCCCCGGCCAAAAACTGCAAGAAAAAAATATATATATAATGAGAGGTAAGAGGGGAAGTAAGCAACCCCCAGTGAGGATATTTGGGAATTCGAGAAAAGTTGCAGCTTTGTCGGATAGATATTTTAAAGATGGAAAACAAACAAACAAACAAAAAAACTCTAAGATGCAGACAAATGTGAAGAGGCTGTTAGGTCAAGAGTGTGGGATAAGATAACGGAGTACATGAAGATGGGGGCGCTCAGAGAGTCCAGGGGCAAGGGGCGGACGAGCTGTGAGCAGGTTAGAAGGTGTGTGTGCAGCCCAAGTGCACGGCAGGCGACGGCGTGGGAACCGTCCCTGGGGCCCAGGAGCCACGTTACAGAGTCTGGCATGCACTCTGTATGCAACTTATGTGAAGCCTAGGGTCACGGGACAATTAGTGTTAGGTCTGGCTAGGACAGCAATTCTTTTCCTTGAGCAATTCCAAATGGACACACTTACAAATGATTGAGAAATGGAAACAAGGTCGCAGCCGTCTGCTGTGATTATGGGGTAACATTTCCACACGATGCAGATGAAAACTGATACTTACTTCACACTGACCCTTTTACTAACTGCTGTTTGGGGGACATTCCTATGCAAAAAAGAAATGTGCAAAAACATGAAGTCATTACTTAAAGCCTTTTGTATCTACCTCAGACAGCAAGACCATTAGGATTTTCTGTTTTGACCTTGGAGTGACTCTTTCTCTACAACAGGGATTTTGTCCAAAAACCCATCGGAATCCTCACATGTGAGTTATTGTCTAGGTATAAACAACTGAGACCCTGGGAGCTGGAGCCTTGCGTGCATTAAGTTCGCTGCCTTAGGTGGCTGGGAATGACCCTTCCCTTTCTCCTTCTAATTCCTTTGTCACCAAAACAGTGTTGACAAAATCACCAACAGACGAACATCGTGAAGATAAATTCATATCCATAAAAAGGACCCAGCTGACAGAATTCACAGAAGCTGCTGTATTAATAACCATTATAGCAGCAAGGCACCACTGTCTTCCTATGAGTGTTATAATTTACTGCTTGTGAACTCAACTCAAGGCCGGGGATTGCAGAAAGGAGGTGCTGCCCTCTCGATGCTGTCACTGGAATACTCTTGGGAGATGCCTGTTTCTTTCGTTTTTCCATTGACAATTAGAAGTATCTATCTATATTGGGAAGGTTAAGGCAGACTTTATTTTCTCTTGTAGCTTTACATTTAATAATACATGATAGTTACACCCCACTTTCATCCACACAGAACAGTTTTTAATAGCCTGAATCATTTTATTTTTCTAATTATTTTTCTTTTTATCTATTGACAGAAAATGGACCAAATGCCCAGAGAACTGGCCCATCCAGGGTGGAAGTGGTCAGTCCCTATGAGGATGACCGGGGGGGTGGGGGGGTGAAGGTCTTCCTCACACCATCCCCCTGTTCTGAAATCTCCAGGATTCAGTCTTCAGAGAGAGGGGCCTCGCTACCTTGAGAGGCAGACACCTGGTAGGACATAGTTTCCGTCATTAAACTTGATTGTCAAATAGGGCAAATGGGCTGGGAATGTGGCTGGAGGAGGTGGGGAGATGCTATTCTGCTACGTCTGCTGTGTTGCATAGTTAATTAACACGTGGTCATTAATGATATATAGCAGTAGTCCCCTGAGGTCACAGTGCTGTATATTTACTGTCCCTTTCCTATGTTTCAATATGCAGATACTTAGGGCTGTGTCACATCTGCCTGCAGTACTGAGGCCAGCCACATGCTGGGCAGGTGTGGAGCCCAGGTGTCCATCTAGGTGTGCCATCTGTCCACTCTGCTGTCTGCCCAGCAATGAAGTTGGTTCTGTTGGTTTTGTGGAAGCCGGGGGCAGCTGATGTTCATAGCAGTGACCCCAAAGCTCAGCAGCTTTGCCAGACAGAAGCTGACACAGCTCTTCACTCACCATTCTCTAGGAAAGCCGTGTCATGTTCTGGGCCCTTCTCCCAGGTGCCTTTACCTCTTTTGTGGGCTTCGAGTCCTTCCTGCAGTCTGCAAACAGGGAAGGAGGAGAGAGTTTGGTGGGAAAGGCTTTGGTGTCTGGACCATGAAGTGATAACACGTTCGGCATGACCACCTCCACCTGTAAACAAGACTGGAAAACTCATCTTGTGTCCAAAAGGTAGAAGAAACCACCCCAGTACCTGCCACAGGGACCTAAGTTTGCTGCAGGAGCTTTTATTTTTTTATTTTTTATTGTTGGGGATTCATTGAGGGTACAACAAACCAGATTACACTGATTGCATTTGTTAGGCAAAGTCCCTCTTGCAATTGTGTCTTGCCCCCAAAAGGTGTGGCACACACCAAGGCCCCCCTCCTTCCCTCTCTCTGCTCTTCCTTTCCCCACCCCTCCCTCCTTCTTTCTCTCTCTGCTCTCCCCTTCCCCCACCCCCACCGTGACTTAATTGTCATTAATTGTCCTCATATCAAAATTGAGTACATAGGATTCATGCTTCTCCATTCTTGTGATGCTTTACTAAGAATAATGTCTTCCACTTCCATCCAAGTTAATACAAAGGCTGTAAAGTCTCCATATTTTTAATAGCTGAATAGTATTCCATGGTATACATATACCACAGCTTGTTAATCCATTCCTGGGGTTGGTGGGCATTTAGGCTGTTTCCACATTTTGGAGATTATAAATTGAGTGACAATAAACAGTCTAGTACAAGTGTCCTTATGATGAAAGGATTTTTTACCTCTGGGTAGATGCCCAGTAATGGGATTGCAGGATCAAATGGGAGGTCTAGCTTGAGTGCTTTGAGGTTTCTCCATACTTCCTTCCAGAAAGGTTCTACTAGTTTGCAGTCCCACCAGCACTGCAGTAAAAGTGCTCCCTTCTCTCCACATCCATGCCAGCAACTGCAGTTTTGAGATTTTTAAGATGTAGGTTTTGGTGCTGGAGAAACTGCACAGGCGTCCTGCCGGTGCCTCTGGCCAGGAGCCCTGGGAGGCAGCGTCAGGTGTTTAGCGAGCGCCTGTGTGTGGCCTGCCCGCTCCTCCCCTTCACTCCTCTTCCTTCTGTCTCTCCACCCCACACCTTTCATTTTAAAAAAATTGCCCCATCTTGTTTCCTTCGTGGGCCCTACCTCCTAGGGAAGTACTGGGAGGCACAGTATGTATAGTGGCAAAGTTCGTGTCATGTCTGCGGCCACACGTGACCTCAGACGCTCCTTGGTTCCAAGTGTCCCTGGGAATAGTGGTGTGGTGGTCACGAAGGCGCATTACAGACACTTGGGTTTCTTCACTTTGTCATCTGGCCGGACATCGGTTAAAAGATGTCCAAGTCTTTTAAACATAAAATAGTGAGGGTATTTACCATCTGTCCTGACCCCACACCAAGTGAAGACAAAATGACAAAATTTGGGGGCTGCAAATTTCGACTGCAGTTACAGCACAGTTCACACGTGTGGGTCTCTTTCCAAATGTTTTGAAGAAAATGTCAGTGCAAGAAAATGAGGCATTAAAAAAAAAAAAAAAGTAACGCCCCACAGGAGGCACTTGTGTCCCTGGGAGCTGAGTCCTCTGTGCTCTGCAGCCGTCTTTCCAGACTAACTGAATCTGCCTAATTGGGCTACAAATCTGTGAGGACGAGTTCCTAAGGGACTTTGCAAACCTCCTGCTCACAGATGAATCAAAATGATTGCAAAATAGTCCTTCTCAATGGTGCCAGGAGTCTGTGAAATGAAACACGGGCTCTGAAATCTGAAAAGGTGGAGGATGGGGCTGGCTGTGCTGGGCTGTTGTTGCCCTGAGCTCCTGTCGGAGAAAGTGTTCTCACTTCACATCCTAGCGGCAATCTTATGTCCCCTGGAAATGGGATGTCAGTTAAGATATTTTTCTAGTAATTTGCCTTCCTGCTCTACTGCTATAAAGTTCAAAGCGATTTGGACAAATAATAATTAAAGCACTGATGATTTTTGAAAGCATTTAAGTTATAGAGCCCTAACGTTAATGTGATTTCTCAGCACCCTTGTCTTAGCATTCTGAGATCCACACACAGTTAAAAGTTACAGAATGACATTTTATGAACTTCAAAATTCTTATCATCCTATAAAAAGGAAAGGAAAGGAAAGGAGGAAGGAAGGAAAGAAGGGAGGGAGGGAAAGGAAGGGAGGAGAGAAAAGAGAGAAAGAAGGAAGATGATACGGTTAAAATCCAGGTGTTAGAGCCCAGCTGAGTTCAAAGTTTGGCTGTTCCTTGGCACTTTAAACAAAATAAATAATGTAAATTCTATTTTCTGAAAATGCTTCAAGAAAAAGAATTTGTGGTCTGAGCTGATCTATACCAGATGCAACTTTTTTCACAGATGCAAGAATTGGAAGTCATGTATTTACAATAGTAATTTGCAAGCTCAACATGAAAGCTGTATAATTAACCCATGATAAGTTTAGTTTCCATTTACACACCTAGGCAAATGGCTCTTTATCCTGAACAGTTTCGTGTTCTGGATTATAGATGTTCTCATATTTTTACATGCCGCATAATGATAAAAGAGATTTTTTTTTTCTGCAAAATATTAATGCTGGTACATTTGCATATTTCATTCCTTAGCAGTAGAATATTTGCTATGAACATTTAAACTTCCTTATCAAAGTAGGCAACAAATAATGGGTTTATGTCAACAGGATCCACCTGTTTCCCAAGGTCATGTTTTCAGTGAAAAAATAAAGAGGTAAACTAGCTTTTCAGATAATTATTGTTTTACAGGTTATTTTAAAAATTGTACATGAAACAGGTTTGGAAACTGATTCCTAACTCAAAAGCAAGGCTCACAGAACTAAAATGTTCCCATGAAAAATAAACCCCTGGGATGATCAAATTGAATTTCAGAAAGTTCATCCCCTTGTGTCGTGCCCTTTACTTCCAAATCCATCTTATCATATGCTCTATAAATTGAAAAGCACAGGAAAAGTTATACTGAGAAGCAAAACATTCTGAACATGAAATTAGCTGTTGTATCTGATTCCATCTAGGGACCAAGATGAAGGAGCCACATTCCCAGGGAGATCGCCTTTGTTGCCTGTTGCAAATATTAGAGAGAGCAGGTACATTTATGGTGTAAAACCTGTTCTCTGGGCATGTGCCTGCAGGTGGAATAAGGCAACAGATTCTACAGACTGACTTAGATTAGAGGAAGATCTCAAAACACAAGCAAACAAAAATAAATAAACCCTTTTTCTCACAAATTCACAGAATTCTTTCAAAGTGTCCATATCACGTGTAACTTGGGTTCATATCATTTTAGGCCCTGAAAGATGTATAGCTGAAAACTATAGCATCTTGTACTTGTAGGGTGAATTGGCTAGAGGAAGCTGCCCCCCACAGATCTCAGAGGGATGCTCACAGCCAGGTTTGTGGAAAGGAAGAATCAGGGGACTGAACTTGGTGATTCTGGTGATTCTGGGCACTTCCTCTGTGAACAACAACGCTGAAGTCTGCACCCACTAGTACACTGTCTATACTTCCTCTGTCTTATCTGGAAGTGAGGACAGAAGGAAGCCCCTGAAGCATGGTTCCACCCCCAACCGCACACCAGTGTCAGCAGAAAGCCCTGGGAAAAGGAGGGAGGATGTGGACAGGAAAAAAAAAAAGAGCTCAGGTATCAGATACCCTAAACAAAAACACTGCAATGAAAACAGCAGAAAATTCTGGAAGAAAAGGCACACATGTACACACACTCACACACACCCTCGCACACATACTGACACCCACACCCACACACTTGCACACATACACACTCGTGCACTCACACACTCATACACATACACTCTCATGCACACACATTCATACACACTCATACACACACACTTGCACACTCACGCACACTCTACGTTACTCAGTTGTCAAAGTGCAGCACCTGGGAAACTGAAAGCAATAAACAATGGGAATGCGAGAGAAAAGCAGAATGCTGAGTGTGAATTTCACTGGTGGACCTGTGCTGAAACCTGTAAACATGACTTGTGGCTCAGAGGAGAAGGGTGCTGGCCCCATATGCCTGAGGCGGCGGGTTCAAACCCAACCCCAGCCAAAAACTGCAAAAAATAAATAAATAAATAAATAAATAAAAGCCAGGAGATAAAGAAAGGGGGTGACCAAGGGCTGGGGCCTAGCAGGGCCCTGAATGCTGTGACAGGGTGCAGCCTGGTCAGGGCACCTGTGACCCTCGGAACAGACAGCAGAGGGGGCTGGCCAGGCCGGAGGGAGAACAAAGCCTCCTCTCCCGTCCACAGACGACAACCACCTGGGGCTGAATCTGCGCTACCTCTGCAGAAAATGAAACCACTATGGGAAGTGGAGGTTTTGTGGCCCAGGTTCCCGGTGCAGGTAGACAGAGGCCAATGCGACTGCGCCTGGAGCATGGGGCAGGGTGATTCCCGGGTCACCGTGTAGGGGTTAGCAGGCAACAAGATGCCCAGGAGAGCGTGTGTCCAGGAGCAAAAGGAGAAAGGACCTTCAGTGACTTCAGAAATTATAGACGCATGACCAAAGAAAGATGATAAATATGTTAGCAGAAATTAAAGAGGTTACTAAAAATAAAAAGTAGGGAGATCTAAGAATGATGAAACATAAAAACATGTAGTGTGACTCATTTCCATGTAACATTAGCAAAGAGAAAAATTGGCCAGAAAATTAATATTTAAATAAAGTACAGTTAGCCTAATATATTTTCTTAAACTATTACAATGAAATATTGAAAAATATTCATTCTTGTAAGAATTGAATACATACTGATAGGTGATCTATATATTTCCAGTTGTAGCAATATTTACAAAAATTATGTCACGGGAATGTTCCATGTGAATGCCAGAAAAGTGTGCCATCTGCTGTAGTGAAAACACAGCTGAGAGTGACGGATGGGATGGTCCCCTCTGTCCTTGGTGATTTTCTGTCAGTAACAGCTTTATCTGTCAGTTACTGACAGAGGAGTGATGAAATCTATATCTATATTTCTCCTTGCAATTCCATCAGTTTTTTCATATATTTTGATGTTCTATTAAGAGATAGATGTCCATGATAGATTGTTATGTCTTCTTGAAGACACCAACCCTTTATTGTAATTGAATGACCCTCTTTATCTCTGAAATTTTCCCTGTTCTTACGCACTCTTTGTGTGAGATTATATAGCTGCCCCAACTTTATTTAAATCTGTGTTTGTGTGGGACACCCTTTTTCTTCCTCTACTTTAAACCTATTTGTCTTTATATTTAAAGTGTATTTTCTATTGATGATACACAGTGGGGTCTTTTGTATGCTCTCTGCCATTCTCTTCTCTTAACTGGTGAATTTAGACCATTCGCGTTAAGTATAATTACTGGAATATTTGGATTGATATCTTTCCTGATTGTCACAGTTCTCTATTTGTTAGATCAGCTCTTTTCTTCCACAGCTGGGCCCCAGTGTGGTTTTAACTCTCAGCTGGCCCAGACTCATCCTTCAGAACTGCTTTTGTTACACTTGAACCACCGTTTAAATCTTCCCACCTGCTCCTGGCTGCAGCGTCATCTGCTCTGCTAAGCCATGGTTCTCTGCATTGCCTGCCTCTGAAGTTTTTAGGAAATTGGTTTTCCCTGTGACCTCAGTATCTGTTGGATCAAGGAAGAGTTATTCTTTTTAGTTTCCTTTTCTTTTTCTCCTGTAAGAACAGAAGTGACAAATCACAAAATCTTGACATGATGGAACCTAAGCCCAATGTTGGGATATTCACGTTGAAGAACTTATTCAGCACCTTTAATGGGCAACATTTATGGGAATATTCCAGACATTCCATTTCTAGTGAGTCTTTGGCGCATGTGAATCAGGAAACATGTAACCAGAATATTCGTAAAACTGTACTTGTAATTACCCCAAATAAAAAATTCCCCAAATGTCCATTGGCAGTAGAATGAATACCAACATCTCCTATTCTGCGGCAGGGAGAGGCATGAATGGAATACATCACATATATCAAAATGGATATATCTCATGAGCACAGCATCGCTCACAAAAGCCAAGTGAAAGAATAAGTCAGATCACCAGGAATAATCTATATATAATTTATGGCTTTCATATGAAAGCTATAACCCAGTTATAACCTAAGAATATGGGGAAGAGGGAGAGGGAGGGAAGGGAGGGGGGAGGATGGGCGGGGGGGGGGGTGATTGGTGGGATTACACCTGCGGTGCATCTTGCAAGGGTGCATGTGAAACTTAGTAAATGTAGAATATAAATGTCTTAACACAATAACTAAGAAAATGCCAGGAAGGCTATGTTAACCAGTGTGATGAAAAT
>CAUYPK010159613.1:0-11204 GCA_963574355.1 Loris lydekkerianus | reverse complement strand
GAGGAAGGCTTGCAGTGCTATAAATTTCCCTCTTAGGACTGCCTTTGCAGTATTCCAGAGGTTCTAGTAGTTCATGTCTTGATTGTTGTTTTGTTCCAAAAATTTGGTGATTTCCTTTTTAATATCGTCTATAACCCATGTATCCTTGAGCATAAGGTTGTTTAGCTTCCATGTTTTGTATGGGTATGCAGGTTCCTGTTGTTCACTCAGTTCCAGCTCCACCCCTGATTGATGTTCCTGACGGAACAGAACAGAACAAGTTTGTGGGATTTTGTTTCTGTTCCTGCTAAATTCCTCTGCAGAAGACAAGCTGTTTTGAGTTCCCAGAGCCTGTGCCTCAGGCCCTGTCTTTGCTCCTGCAGGTTTGTATTCGGTTACCTGTCAGTTCTATCCTGCTTCCTTCCTTTGTCTGTAGGCTGAAGTTCCCCTGAGGGCCACGTGCATCTTAGGCTCAGTAAAGCGGTCCTCTGGGTCAGCCCCGCCCTGGGAACTTCCCAGGTCTGCAGAGTGCGTTTCTATTCCCTGCGCTCCACCCAGTTTGGTACCGCCTCAGGCAAATCCTTTACTCATGGGGCCTGCATTTCCATCCCAGATCTGTTCGTGGTGGTTGCCAGCCTCCTCTGGTTGCCCAGGGAGACGGGCTGTGTCTTCAGAATATCTGGGAGTGAGCTGTATTGTTGCTAAAAGACAGCTGCTGCTCTGTGCCTCAGGGAACTGCTGCTCTGGTATGGTTCCCTCTCAGCCGACCGTCCTCTCCTCTCTCCCGTGCCCCAGAGTCAGCACTGATCAGCTTCAGTTTAGGCACTGTCCACACCCCTCAAGATATCACCCAAGAATCTGGACTCCTTGGGGACAGGCCTCGAGACCTCAGAGTGAGAGTGAAGGGGAGTGCTGGGAGCTCAGAGTTCCAGCTAGAGAAGATATACAGTTTTATAGTTTTATGCCTGGCTGGAGAATGCCAAGGCACCCTGGTAGGGGAGGTACGTCCAGTTTTTAGAGGATCTTTCCCGTGGAGTGTAGTAGGAGGACCTTTGAACTCTGCCCATTTGTTTGTGGGGCACTCTGAGCTGTTCTCATGGGGGAGGGGGCTCCTGTCCGCTTGGTGATGGATTTTGTACCTTTTGTTTGTATCCTTGTGGTCGCAGCTCGCCTCAGTGGGGTTGATGTGCGTTCTTCAACTGTCTCTCTTGGTGCAGCTCAAATCCACCACGTTACTTGATATATTTCTGTCCTTTAACTCTCCTTCTGGATGGGAGCCTATCTTGAAAGCTGGCTTCAGTCAGCCATGTTGTCCCCACTTTTTATTATTTTCTATCTCTTTGCTGAAATTCTCACTATGTTCGTGCATTGCTCTCTTGACCTTGGCCAGCATCTTTTGTATTCCTTGTCAGGTAAATCACTTACCTTTATTTCTTTAGCATGTGTGAACAAGATTTACCTTATTCTTTTATTTGTAGCACATTTCCTGTTTCTTTATTCCGTGACTTTTTGAGTTGATTTCTGTGTATTAGGTAAGACAGCAACCTCTTCAGTCTTGTCACACTGACCTTAGGTGGGAATTGATTCTAATTCTAGGGGCCCCTTGAATCTTTGTGTTTGTCCAAACAGCCATCTTTTTCCTTAGTGGCCCATAGAAGGTTAGGGTGTGCCAAGTTTTGTCAGTGACCTGAGACAAGTGTTGCTGTCCACTTAGCCTAGTCAGCGATGCGGAGGAAGCACCACAGATGGAATGAATGATTTGCAAGGGAAGGCTGAGGCTCACTTTAGGCACTCAGCCCAGCCCATGTTTATTCACTTTCTTATATATTCAAACTCATCAGATAAAATTAACCAAATGTAAAGAACAAATGGAATAATTGAAAACTGCCATACAAATTCCTCCTTAGCATGAATGTTACAAAATATGTACACATCATTTCTAATTCTGGGACATTTTACTTAAAGATAAACCTCAAGGATGCTAGGCTGTTTTTGTTTGCCCATTTCTCTTAAAGATTAAATGAAACGTTTTGTGTAACTTAGATTTAGGGAACAAAGTGTAACAGCACAGCCCCAGGCAAGTGCTCAGTTTCCAGCTGACTTGGCAGGGCCCTCCCAAGGTGTAATGGCCTGCTGTGATTAGCAAGGTCATTTTAGCAAGCAGGGAGGAATTAACCCCTGAGTCTCACTTCTAGCCGAGAATGGAATTTTCCCTTCTCAGGGCCTCGTACCTCAAGGAGCACATATGAGACTGAGTAACTGTTCCAGGGTACAGTGGACTGTACCCCTTCAGACAAGCAAGATAGAAGTCAGGCCTTCCAGATGTGGCTGGAAAAGTTGAGGTGCTAGGGTTCATGTTGCAGTTCCTTGGGAGGCTGAGGCAGGAGAATCAGTGCAGCCCAAGAGTTTGGGGTTGCTGTGAGCTGTGATGCCACAGCACTCTACCGAGGGAGACATAGTGAGACTTTGTCTTAAAAGAAAGAAAGAAACTGGCAATGGTGCCTGTGGCTCAGTGAGTAGGGCGCCAGCTCCATATACTGAGGGTGGCAGGTTCAAACCTGGGCCTGGCTAAACTGCAACAAAAAAATAGCCAGGCATTGTGGCAGGTGCCTGTAGTCCCAGCTACTTGGGAGGCTGAGGCAAGACAATCGCTTAAGCCCAAGAAGTGGAGGTTATTATGAGCTGTGACGCCATGGCACTCTACTGAGGGCAACAAAGTGAGACTCTGTCTCTAAAAAAAAATAATAATAAATAAATAATTGGTTCTGTGCCTGTGGCTCAAGCGGCTAAAGCGCCAGCCACATACACATGAGCTGGTGGGTTTGAATCCAGCCTGGACCTGCCGAACAACAATTACGGCTGCAACCAATAGCTGGGTGTTGTGGTGGGCACCTGTAGTCCCAGCTACTCAGGAGGCTGAGACAAGAGAATTGCTTGAGCCCAGGAATTGGAGGTTGCTGTGAGTTGTCTCAAAAAAAAAAAAAAAAAGAAAAAAGAAAAAGAAAAAAAAGAAACAAACAAAAAACCATTCTTCTGGATATATATCTAGTAGTGCAATTGCTGGCCCTTTTGGAAATTCTGTTTAACTTTATCTATCTATCTATCTATCTATCTATCTAATCTATCTAATCTATCTATCTATCTATCTATGGCCCTTTTGGAAATTCTGTTTAACTTTATCTATCTATCTATCTATCTATCTATCTATCTATCTAATCTATCTAATCTATCTATCTATCTATGGCCCTTTTGGAAATTCTGTTTAACTTCATCTATCTATCTATCTATCTATCTATCTATCTATCTAATCTATCTAATCTATCTATCTATCTAATCTATCTATCTATCTATCTATCTATCTATCTATTCTATCTATCTATCTAATCTATGACTGATTCTCACTCTATTGCCCAGGCTAGAGTGCAGTGACATGATCATAGTTCATTGCAGCCTCTAACTCCAGGGCTCAACCTGTCCTCCTGCATCAATCTCCCAGGCAGGCACCACCATACCCAGCTAATTCTTTAATTTTTTGTAAAGATGGGCCATATTACCCAAGCTGGTCTTGAACTCTTAGCTGAAGTGATCCTCCTGCCTCAGCCTCTCAAAAGGGATTATAGGCAGAGCCAAAACACCCAGCCAACACTTTGAGAAACCACCAATCTGTTTTACGTAATGGCTGCATCATTTTACATTCCCACGAGAAGCATACAAGGGTTTCAGTTCTGCACATCCTCACAGCACTTGTCACTTTCTGGTTATGTGATAATAGTCTTCCTGACTGGTGTGCAGGGGCCTTTCACTGTGGTTCTGATGTGCATTTCCTGATGACTAGTGACACTGAGCATCTTTCCATGTGCTGACTAACTATAGATTCTCTTTGGAGAAATGTCTCTTTTGGAGAAATGTTTCCTTTGCCCATTTTTGAATTGGGCTGTTTTTTTTTTTTCAGGGGGTTATGTTTTAATGCCCAAATCAATCTGCTCTCCAAAAAATCTAGGATTTTTTACTCATTTTGATATTTTTTATATACTACATAGAAAATTGCTTCATTTCTATGATAATTGCCATGTGTGAGAGATGGTTCTTTGCAACAGATAAAGCAGATGATGATTCCAAGTTGCTTCCTATGTATTCAGGCTGTTTTCAGAGTGTGCTCTTTCTGTTTTGATATGGCAAACTTCTAGAGAAGAATGGCTGCCTGGGGATGTGATTTGGGGTGAAACTCCCCAAGGATCCAGCTATAAACATGTTTACTTCCACTTTTCTTTTAGTTGGAAAACTTTATCTCTGTAGTGAAGTGCAAAACCTAACCCAAGCCCTTCTTAGTTCTTGGCATCTGGCTACTAATTAGACCTTCAATCTCAGATGTCATTGTCAAGAAAATCTGCTGGAGTTCCAGCAGCAACAACTCTTACAGATGCACGCCAGGTGTCCCTTTGGGTCAGGGGTCACATCGATTTGATACGAGGGCTGGAGGTGAATGTAACTCTTGCCCTTCATCAGGAAACTTGTGGTCAAACCTTTCAGTGTAATTTTGAGGTCGTAGAAATATAAAAACACCTAAAAAAGGTCAAACCTATGTTTGTAACAAATTAAAAGAGTCAGTTGAACATACCTGAGAACAGTTCTTTCTCTTATGGTGTGCCAATATTTGAATGCAATTAAAAAGAGCAACAGCAAGTGTAATAAACAGGAGCTGCCATCTATGGAGTAGTCGCCGCGTCCCAGGCACTGTGCCAGACACTTTCCATGTGTGATTATGTCTAATAATTACAAATAAGGAAAATGAAACTCAGAGTTAGTTGAGAAAGTTGCTCGGGGTCACATATTTAGTAACAGGGCCTGTATGTAAACCTAGGTTAGTGGGACTCAGATTTTGTAACAGAAACACTGACCACTTGTGGGATGGAGGAGAAAGAGAAATCCATTTCAAATCACTGAGTGTGGGTGGGACTGGCTAGAAAGCAACATGGATAAACCCTTTGCCACCTGTCACCTTCAGTCAAGGTACAGAGAAAGGGGTAGGTCCACTAAACTTCACTTGTCAGAAGGCAGGCAGTTCTGAAGAACTGTGAGAGTAGCCTCTTTAAGACTGCTCTGTTCTTCCATTTCCAAAATTAGAGTTTTATATTTAAAGGTTCATAGTAAAAGCCATAAAACCCTTATTTTAAATAATAATCAGCACAACTCAATGACACTCTATTATAACATTTTTGATTTAAAAGTTAATTTTTTATCTTTTTAAAAAAATTTTGGAGACAGAATCTTACTTTGTTACCCTCAGTAGACACAGCTCACAGGAAGCTCAAATTCTTGGGCTCAAGCAATCCACTTGCCTCAGTTTTTCATTTTAGTAGAGACAGTCTCACTCTTGCTCAGGCTGGTCTTGAACTTGTGAGCTCTAACAATTATAGGTGTGAGCCACCGCACCTGGCCTCTATTACTACATTTCATATCTACGAAATAGATTTTAAATGGAAAAATTACTATAATTTACTGTATTTGTCCGGGACCAAACTTATTAAAGATGGATTTAAAGTTACATTGTGAACAACATGTAACACAGTCAACAAAATAGAACAAGGGTCACCCTGAATACAGTAACAGACACAGATGTCTGAGAATGCTATATTTCTTATCTCCACACCTGAAGCTCTTAATCTTTGTCTCTACATAGTTCTGCAGTCCACTGGTTGGGCTTGAGTTCCTCAGTTTTCTCAGTGGGATAAGGCTGGGTATGGGAAGGATAGAATCTGGACAACTTGGCAGCTGTTGGGGTGGCCAGCAGGACGTCCCAGGGGCCAGTCTATTTTTCCTTGAGCTGTTCATCAGGTCTTTCCCTCTACATTCTGAGGATAACCTGGTCATTGACTGGAATGTATGCAAGTTTTACCAAGCAGGGCGTAGGCCCTCTTCAGAGTGTGGCATAGTGTAGCTCAGGAGATGGCCAGGCGTGCCAGGACAGAGATGGAACGCCATCTTGTGTGGAGGGTCTCAGGCCCAGTTAGTAAGTTCCTTGGTCTGGGTAGGTTACGTGAATGCAGGACTTGGTAAATATCTGAAAAACTACTTCAGGGTAAAGAAGTAAACAGAGGTCTCATCTGGCTTCTTCAAGCCAACTTGGCTGAAGTCAGGGCTGTGAAGCCATTTAGCAGTCACCTGGGCTGGTGAATCGAGGGATCTTTCTTGAGCCTTAAGGCTTTTGCAGATTTCCTCCATCAGTCCAACAGTCAGAGACAAATCAAATCTCTAATCACACTTCTTTAGGCATATACTCTATAGACCGGGACAAGTACTTTAGTATGTTTTGTAATGTTATTTCTGGGGCGGCCTTCTCAAAATATGTCAGAGAAATGTATTTTGGGGTGACTATTTTTAACTTTTTTTTTCAGTATTCACTTTGAAATTAAAAGATTTTATGTATAAAAACCCAATATAGGCAGCGCTCTTAGCTCAGTGGGTAGGGTGCTTGCCATGTACACTGAGGCTCGCAGGTTCAAACCCAGCCAGGGCCTGCTAAACAACAATGACAACTACAACAACAACAACAACAACAACAACAAAATTGCTGGTAATGTGCCGGGCACCTGTAGTTCCAGCTACTGGGGAGGCTGAGGCAAGAGAATGGCTTAAGCCCAAGAGTTGGAGGTTGCTGTGAGCTGTGATGCCAAGGTACTCTACTGAGGGCAACATAATGAGACTCTGTCTCAAAAAAAAAAAAAAAAAAAAAAACTCAATATGTCATCTCAGGACTAAGAAATAAAAACAAATAGAGTGAAACTGACCACTGTATATAATTCTAAACTTTTGGTCAGTCTCTTAGTCTATGAGCAGATCACTTTGGTTAAATAGCTATATGTCATTTTATGAGTTGGCATTGCAGATAAGGCTAGCATCTAATACAGGTGGGCCATAATTTCTTATTTTTGAACCATTTTTTCTCTCTAATTTCCTATTTTATTAAACACAAATTGCAGCAGAATCAATTTATCTGTCAAAATAAGCTGCATTCTCATATACTGGGTCTGATTATTTGTATAGAGAGTAGTAAAAATAAGTCATCTAGTGTTTTTCTTTTAAAATTGGCTTTGTTGGAAGGTTTTGTTTGTTTTTTTTTTTTTGAGACAGAGTGTCTCTCAACCTCTTGAGTAGCTGGGACTACAGGTACCCACCATAATGCTTGGCTATTTTTTGGTTGCGGCTGTTGTTGTTTAGTAGACCCAGGCTGGGTTCGAACCCACCAGCCTCAGTGTATGTGACCGGTGCCCTACTCGCTGAACTACAGGTGCCAAACCTGTTGGAAGCATTTATAAGGCGTCACAGGTTAGACTTGAAAGCCTCTCACAAGCCAACATTAGACACCTGTATATATTGGGTAAATTTCTTTTTTCCTCAAAGTTACAAAGCAAATTGCTATTCCTAGACCTGTCAGTGACATTTTTTACCCAGATCAGGAAATGTTATTGATGAAATACCTGGCCAGTTTTTTCAATGGACTTTTTATTAACTTTATAGAGTCAACCTTAATTCCTTAACACAATCCGGACAGTTCTGAAAATGTCATTTCAGTCAAAGTCTTGGTAAAATAACTAGTATCTTTTATTGTGACTTATATAAGAAAGCAGATTCTTATTGAATATATGCAAATAACTATATTATCATAAATTAAGAATATTTAAAAATGTTTTTTATTAATTAATTTTTTTATTGTTGAGGATTCATTGAGGAAACAGAGAACCAGGTTACAAATACTTTTTATTTATTATTATTATTATATTTTTGAGACAGAGTCTCACTATGTTGTCCTCGGTAGAGTTCTATGGCATCACAGCTCACAGCAACCTCAAACTCTTGGGCTTAAGTAATTCTTGCTTTAAAAAGTTATGAAAAGCTCAAAAGATGGAAAAGGTTTTCTCGACTCTGGAAAACAACACAGAAAGAATCAGTGATATTTTAAGAAATCATAAAAAAGTTAGTTCAGTCCTATGTAATTAATTTTTGTTCTGTTTTATCTTTCTAATTAAAGTCCTGGAAGTTTGCTTTTAGTTTGATGGTATATGATCTCCAAAGTTCAGAAATATGTATTCAAGAAAACTGGTCAATCTTTCCATTACTTTTCCTTGAAGGACAAATTTTGGACTTAGCCAGTTACAAAAAACACTTTCTGAGATGAATCAAAAATTATTACTGATAGGGAGGTGCCTGTGGCTCAAGGAGTAGGGCGCTGGCCCCATATACTGAGGGTGGTGGGTTCGAGTCCGGCCTCAGTCAAAAACTACAATAACAACAACACACACACAAAAATAATAAATAAATAATGATTACTAATGACATATATTAAAACAGACCAATATTTCATAATATTAGATATATATAATCCGCAGAAAAATTAACCATGATTTCATATTTGACAACATTTCCTATGCAGGTTTAACACCCTGATAAGCCTAAGATCCCTTTCTCAGACTTTCTCTGGAATTAATATTTCAAAAGACCAAATTTACAGTTTTGATTTTAGAAGGCTTGTCAAATATCAAAGGCTTAAAACATTTGTTTAAGTAGGATCACAAGTCAAAAGATTCTAAAGGAAAAACAGGAGGTTTGGGGTGTAAACCGGACCCCGTACAGTTGAGTCTCTCCAGTCAGCCAGAACCCAAACACGGACAACACAGGGACTGCTACTTTCAGGCCTGTTACTGGAAAGGTAAAAAAAAAAACTTTCTGGAGTGTGATTTTTATTTATTTATTTATTTATTTTTGTAGTTTTTGGCTGGGGCTGGGTTTGAACCTGCCACCTTTGGCATATGGGGCCAGCGCCCTACTCCTTTGAGCCATAGGCACTGCCCCTGTAGTGTGATTTTTAAATTAAAGGGAAACGAGTAACTAAATTCTGAAAATCATAGCCAATTGGATTACTTGTAATTTCTTTACAAATTTCCTTTTATGAGTTCTATTTAACCTGCACAGATAATCTAAAATTTTCTGTTTTGCCCTATCTTTCACTGTTCTTAAATAACTAATCATTCTGTTTCAGGACAAAATTTACCATGCAAGATCATTTCTTACACAATGTTTTTGTTTTTTTTTTTTTTTCTGTTTAATCTTTCTTACTCCCCAAACACACTTTTCACAAAATAGGATTATAGTTTACTATAAAATTAATTATTTTCTTGGTCAGACTGATAATTAGAAGATTCAAAAGGCAAAAATCTTATTCTTTGATAAAGACTCAATTTCCCAAACAATCTAAACAGCCAAAGTATTACATTTTACAGATGACTCAGATATTTTATGAAAACATAATATAACTTTAAGGTTTTAAGTTACTGAAAAGTATTCTGAAATGAAACATAGGCACTGTCCCTGACGTCTTTCCTGGTCCTCCTAAGTCTCATAGGTCCATGTGGCATCAAAGATGGCTGTAAAGGACAGGACTTATCTGTGTCCTTAATTTATTTACCAGGTGCAGAATTAGACAAAAGCAGGAAAACAGGAGGATTTGGTTTCTCCCAGAATAGCCAGGGGGCAAAGTTGGAGCAGGGAAGGGGCCATATGAGCCATACTGTGCCTTGTAGCTGCTGTCCTAGGCCAGGAGAACATGTCTCTAGGCTTCACTGTAGCCACTTATCTGACCTCAGAATCCAGAGGCTCAAAATTAAGAACATAAGCTCATAGTCAAATCCAGCAAAATTTGGAAATATTACAGAGGTGGCAGTTCTATAATCTTTGAATAACTGAACTTTAATAACTGTTTTAAAACTAGATTTATTTGGGCGGTGCCTGTGGCTCAAAGGAGTATGCTGGAGGTGGCAAGTTCAAACCCAGCCTTGGCCAAAAAATGCAAAAAAAACCAAAAAAACAAAAAAAAACCCCTAGATTTATTTATCAAAGTGTACTAAAGTCACCTGAAAAGGAGCTAGGTACGGTGGCTCACAACTGCAATCTCAGCAATTGGGAGGCTGGGGTGGGTGGACTGCCTGAGCTCACATGTTCGAGACCAGCTTGAGCCAGATCAAGACCTTGTCTCTAAAAATAGCAGGATATTGGCTCGGCACCCATGGCTCAGTGGGTAGGGTGCCAGCCACATACACCCCAGGCTGGCAGTTTTGAGCCCAGCCCGGGCCTGCTAAACAATAGCTGCAACCAAAAAAAAAAATAGCTGGGCATTGAACCGGGCACCTGTAGTCCCAGCTACTCGGCTGAGGCAAGAGAATTGCTTAAGCCCAAGAGTTTGAGGTTGCTGTGAGCTGTGATGCCACAATGCTCTACTGAAGGTGACATATTGAGACTCTGTCTCAAAAAATACCAACCAAACAAATAAACAACTGTTCTGTCTTTCCATTTCCAAAATTATATATAATTTTTATAAATAATGGTTCACAGTAAAGACCATAATAACCCTTATTTTAAATAATAATCAACATGACTCAGTGACAATCTATCATAGCATTTCCAATTTAAAAGTTATTTCCTAAACTATTTATGATGGTCATCTTTAAGGTGGGAGTTAAATTTACAAAACAGTAAGAATGAGAGACAGGAGGTGAAGGTCACTTAGGACCTAAAACCACCAGACCCACTGTGTCGCCTCTGCCCTCGCCTGACAGACTCCATCTTATTCTCACTACCTGTGTTTTCTGAAGTACAGAGAACTGAGTGCTCCTAGTAACCTTGACAGGTTACAACGGTCAAGTGCTGATGTCCTTGCCATGTGTGTTGAGGTTTTCTTTTCAGATTCAAATTTTGGATTCAAGAATTTTGTTCATCTGGACAGTTTTTATCTGAATTACTGTGTTATCTTCATTGACCTTATCACCAATTTCTGGACAAAATATTATTTCAAAAGTCTTTTTTCCTAAGAATTTTTACCATGTCCTCATCTTTCCTGAACCTGCCTTCCATAGATCTGGCTTCATTTGGCGTTTGGACATCTCCAGTTGATCTGCTTCAGTGCACATCATAGCCCTACTCTCTTTGGTTCTTGACAAACATACTTTTGAATATTTGGGTATTCTGTCTTATACTTACCGTATATACTCGAGTATAAGCTGAGTTTTTTCCCCGGCACAAAATTTGTGCCGGAAAAACCCGAACTCGGCTTATACTCGGGTCATACAGGTTATTTGATTTGGTGATTGTGATTTAGCTTGATTACCTGTTAAGCTATGGTTTTCTGCACTTTATTTAAAGTTTTAAAGTTGTTGCTAGTTTACAGTTTTTCT
>CAUYPK010159612.1:0-29199 GCA_963574355.1 Loris lydekkerianus | reverse complement strand
TGTGGATTTGTTATTTTTGTTTTTCTGTGAAGCACATACATCGGATGTGGGAGGTAAAGGAGGATCTCAGTTACTCCTGGTCACTCCTGTTATAGCCATCACTGTCTTGTTTCTTGTAACTCAGGTTAGGATTTGGTCTCTTGCTCTACTGCAAAAAAAAAAAAAAAAAAAAAAAGAAAGAAAAGAAAGAAAGAAAAGGAAAAAAAGAGCCTGAAGAGATGGGACAGGAGGAAAGACCTCACAGCCCAACCCTCTAGGTTTTGGAGTGATTTTTTTTTTTACTTCCCCATGAAGGGGAAAAAGCTTATTTCACTAGTACATTACAGCCCCTCAATTTGGGGAGGTACCAATTTTGGCAAGTGCCACTGCAACACAATACTCAGAGACCTGAACTTTTAAACTCTGGGGGAACAGAAATCTATGGTTGGCCACTGCCGGGTCTGTCTGGTATTGCAGAGGAATATCGGGTGCTGCAAATAGGAACTAAAGGGGTAAACTTATTAAACCCATGGAATCCTGTGATTGGTTGGTATTTTCCTGTCATGAGAGACTAAATATGGGGGAAATGTCAAAATACTTGTACAATTTTAAAATTTCACAATTAAACGTGAGCTGGTTTCCCACAAAGTGTGTAGTGTTTGAATTTACAAATTATGACATTGAGAAATGCATTTGTGGAACACAAGACTTTCTGTCAGATAATTTAGTTTTAAGAGATTTTCCGTGAAACATGTTCCTTGAGAAAGTTTGGATTATATGATTATAAACATGTTTACATTTGTGAAAGACTCTGGGATTGCTGAGTTTTTTGTTCTAGTTTATATATCCATCTGTTCCATGTATTCATGAGGGAGATGGACTCTTCTAGATTCCAGTGTATTCAGCATTCCATTAGTCAAGAGGAGAGATTAAGCATTTGGTTAAAAGAAACCTTTACTGGGTGGCACCTGTAGCTCAGAGGGTAGGGTGCCAGCCAGATACACCCAGGCTGGCCCGTTCAAACTCAGCCCGGGCCAGCTAGACAACAATGACAACTGCAACAAAAAAATAGCTGGGCATTGTGGCAGGCGTCTGTAGTCCCAGGTACTTGGGAGGTTGAGGCAGGAGAATCACTTAAGCCCAAGAGTTTGAGGTTGATGTGATGCCATGGCACTCTTTCGAGGGCGACATAGTGAGATTCTGTCTCAAAAAAACAAAACAAAAAACCTTTACTATGTGCGAGATGAAATGTGGGATTAAAAAAAAAATTGGTGTTGGCAGTTGCAAACCAAGTTTGAAGTGCTTATGTAATTAATGGAAGGAGGCTTTTAAAACAGTGGGCATCTGGCTCGGCACCTGTGGCTCAAGTGGCTAAAGCGCTAGCCACATACACCTGAGCTGGAGGGTTCAAATCCAGCCCCGGCCTGCCAAACAACAATGATGGCTGCAACCAAAAAATAGCCGGGCATTATGACCGGCACCTGTAGTTCCAGCTACTTGGGAGATGGAGGCAGGAGAATTTCTTGAGGAGTTGGAAGTTGCTTTGAGCTGTGATGCTACGGCACTCTACCTAGGGTGACAGCTTGAGGCTCTGTCTCAAAAAAAAATAAACAGCTCCCCTGTGTACTTAGGCAGAGGAAGAATTTACTCTTTTAATCCAAACTAAGTTCTAACCATGAACTTGTGACAGTAACAGGCAGCATGCATATAGGACTACTGAGTCGTCCAGGCTTTACATAGAAGAAGTGATTTTATATTCACAAATTCCTTGTTTTTGGGGGGGGGGGGGCAATTTTTGGCCAGGGCTGGGTTTGAACCTGCCACCTCTGGCATTTGGGGCCAGCGCCGTACTCCTTTGAGCCATAGGTGCCGCCATATTCACAAATTCTTTATGAGATGACTACTGTTTACATTTTACAGATAAGGAACAGGCATAGAACTTGCCCAAAGTCACACAGCCAGTAAGTGGTGGAAACTGACTTCTAATTTATGCGGTGTCAGTTAAGAATTTCTACCATTAACTTTCTACAACTATACTGCCTCTGAATAAAATTTAGGAATAGGGATTAAAGCACTATCTGATCCTTTGGCTTTCATAATCAAAAAACTTCATGGGCGGTGCCTGTGGATTAGTGGGTAGGGCACCATCCCCATATGCCGAGGGTGGTGGGTTCAAACCCAGCCCCTGCCAAACTGCAAAAAAAAAAAAAAAAAAATAGCTGGGCGTTGTGACCTACTTGGAAGGCTGAGGCAAGAGAATCGCCTAAGCCCAAGAGCTGGAGGTTGCTGTGAGCTGTGACGCTACAGTACTCTACCTGGGGCGATAAAGTGAGACTCTGTCTCTACAAAAAAAACTTAATTAATTTAAAAAAAAAAAAAAAAGAAAACTTGGTTAATGAAAAAAATACTTGGCGGCACCTGTAGCTCACTGGGTAGGGCTTCCAGCCACATACACTGAGGCTGGAGGGTTCAAACCCAGTCCAGGCCAGGTAAAAAAACGACAGTGACAGCTGCAACAACAACAAATGTGTGTGTGTGTGTGTGTGTGTGTGTGTGTGTATCCCCACAAACATATACACATGTGGGGGGTTTTTTGTTTGTTTGCAGTTTTTGGCCAGGGCTGGGTTTGAACCCACCACCTCCATTATATGGGGCCAGGGCTCTACTCCTTTGAGCCATAGGCACTGCCCCGCATGTGTATTTGTAGGCTACATTCACTAGTATCACAATACCTTAGAAATTGACAGCCACAAAAATCTATGCAAATGAAAATACATGAATCATACTCGAAAATACATGGATCATACACGAAAATAATTTGTAAATTTTTGTGCCTTTTTGGCATGCTTCATACAGCACCTAACATTTAGCTATCTTTTTAATTATTTTTATGACAGTATCGCTATTGCTCAGATAAGAGTGCCATGGTATTAGCCTAGCTCACAGCATCCTCAAACTGAAGCAGTCCTCCTGCCTCAGCCTCCCGAATAGCTGGGACTACAAGTGCCCTCCACAGTGCCCTGTTAAGTTTTCTGTTCTTAGTATAGGTGGGATCTCTCTCTTGCTCAGGCTGGTCTTGAACTGCTAAGCTGAGGTCATCAACGTGCCTTGGCCTCCCAGATTGCCTCCCAGATTGGTAAGGTATGAGCCACTGCACCCAGTCAGAAAAAGAAAAAAGAAATTAAAACATCTAGAGTAAAACAAAACTACAGACATTTCTATAAAAATGAAATCAGGTAGGGCAGCGCCTGTGGCTCAAAGGAGTAGGGTGCCAGCCCCATATGCTGGAGGTGGCAGGTTCAAACCCGGTCCTGGCCAAAAACTGCAAAAAAAAAAAAAAAAAGAAAGAAAAGAAATCAGGTATCGATCAAAAAAAAACAAGTAATCATTAAAGAGGAAAATATTTCACAGTATTTCTTGAATAACCAGAATGATATTATGAATCCAAGGATATTATGACTGGGCACAGTTACCTATAATCCTAGCACTCGGCGAGGGCAAGGCAGGTGGATTGCTTGAGCTCAGGAGTTTCAGACCAGCCTGAACAAGAGCAAGACCCTGACCCCACCTCTACTAAAAAATAGAATATATTAGCCAGGTGTTGTGGCGGTACCTGTAGTCCCAGCAACTTGGGAGGCCGAGGCAGGAGGATCCATTGAACCCAGGAGTTTGAGGTTGACATCATGGCACTCTAGCCAGGGGCAACAGAGTGAGACTCTGTCTCAAAAAAATAAAAAACAGGGCTTGGTACCATTAAAGAGGTGCCCTACCTGTTCCAGTGTAGGGCACCAGCCACATACACTGGAACTGATGGGTTCAAACCTTGCCTGGGCCTGCCAAACAGCAGTGACAACTACAACAACGAAATAGCCAGGCCTTGTGGCGGGTGCCTGTACTACTACTACTTGGGAGGCTGAGGCAAGAGAATTGCTTAAGCCCAAGTGTTTTAGGTTGCTGTGAGCTACGATGCCACAGCACTCTACCAAGGGTGACATAAAAATACTAAAAAAAATCCAGAAAATCAATTCCAAGGATATGACTTCTCCAAATGGCTTTTGTTCGAAGGACCAAATTAATCATGATAGGTTCCCCCCACACAACATTTTTTTTTCCTGTAGACTTCCTCTGTGGTGAGCATATAGATAGATTACCTTAATTTGCTGTTAAATATTAAAAATCTATTCTGATGAGAACAGCTGTGCAAACACCAGACTACAGTTCCCAGGCCCCTCTTCTCCATTAGCTGATGGCTGACAAGGATGTAGCAGAGGAGGCCCTGACCAAAAAAGCGGAGCTGCGAGTGCAGATCCCCGTTTCCTGTACCCTCAGGTACAGGAGGAGAGGGCCTGCTGTTACAGTGTCCCAGTTTGCTCTGTGGAAGAAACTTGGGTATATAAACTCATGATTCTTCTCAGGGTTAAAATGCTTTAGGTGTATTTTTATTTTTGTTTTTGTTTTTGCAGTTTTTGGCCGGGGCTGGGTTTCAACCCGCCGCCTCTGATATATAAGGCCGGCACCCTACTCCATTGAGCCACAGACGCTGCCCAAAATCCTTTAGTTTTTGAATGTTAATATTTGCATTAAATATGTGTAAAAATACCTATTTCTATTCTTTATGCTTTTCACCTATAATAAAACTTCACTTCTCTGCCAGAAGCAAAATTGGTCACTGAACAAAATATGGAAATTTTTTGTTTTGTTTTGAAACAAAATCTCACTCACTTGCCCCAATTAGGGTGCTGTGGCATCACAGCTCACAGTAGCCTCAAACTCTTGGTTCTTTGCCTCAGCCTCCTGAGTAGCTGGGACTATAGGCACCCACCATAATGCCCAGCTATTTTTAAAGATGAGGGTCTCTTGCTCACGCTGGTCTCAAAACTCCTGAACTCAAGTGATCCATCTGCCTCAGCCTCCCAGAGTTCAGGGATTATAGGTGTGAGCCACTGTAGCTGGCCTGGAGATTTATTGTTCTATTTTGGAACAACTACAGCAAGAAACTAAAAGCAGAGGAAATAAAAGGAGTTAAATACAAAGCTATCATTTGTGTGGTTTTCAAATTCTTCAACATTGAAACATTCTTAATAACTAGCTTTTAATTCCTTTTTATCATTAAGGTGTTATTTTTTATGTCACTGTGAAAAATCCCTGAATTTTCACAGTGAAACAGCACTCTTAATACTTCTAATACTTTTTTTTTTTCCCTTGAGACTGAGGTAGTCCTCCTCTGTTCTGAGGTTCAGTGCCGTGGGAACATCATAGCTCACAGCAACCTCAAACTCTTGGGCTCAAGTGATCCTCTTGCCTCCTGAGTAGCTGGGACTACAGGTGCCTGCCACAATGACCGGCTACTTTTTCTATTTTTAGTAGAAACAGGGTCTCCTGTTCAAGCTGGTCTTGAACTCCTGAGCCCAAGCTACTACTTGCCTCTGCCTCTGAGAGTGCTAGGATTAAAGGCGTGAGCCACTGCACCCAGCCTTTTGTTTGTTTTTGGAGACAGATTCTGTGACCAGGCTACATACCTCACTTACACCTTCAAACCCCTGAGCTCAACCAGTCCTCTTCCTCAGCCTCTCAAGTACCTAGGACTACAGGCATGTGGCACCATACCTGACTAGTTATTGTTTTTACTTTTCTTTCTTTCTTTTTTTTTTTTTTTTTTTGAGACAAGAGTCTCAAGCTATCGCCCTGGGTAGAGTGCTGTGTCGTCACAGCTCACAGCAACCTCCCAAGTAGCTAGGACTACAGGTGCTTGGCACAACGCCTGGCTATGTTTTGGTTGTAGTTGTCGTTGTTTGGTGGGCCTGGGCTGGATTCGAACCTGCCAGCTCTGGTGTAGCTACGCTTGAGCTACAGGCTTTGAGCCTGTTTTTACTTTTTTTCTTTCTTTCTCTTTTTTTTTTTTTTTTTGAGACAGAACCTCAAGCTGTCCCCCTGGGTAGAGTGCCTTTATAAGACAAGGTTTTGCTGTGTTGCCCAAACTGATCTGAAAGTCCTGGCAGCAGGTGATCATCTTGCCTTGGCCTTCCTTGTTTTAGTTCTTTAGAGCATAACTTGCAAGCTCATGACTGGCCTTCCTCTCTCTTCCCTTATTAAACCAAAACCATGGAGGTCAGATTAGGAAGTAAACAAACACCTGAAACCGCTCACCCCCTCCCCACCCCCCCATAAAGCTCAAACTGGAATTGGATATCAGTTAAAATTTCATTTCTCTTTGTCACCCTCAGTATGGTGCCGTGGCATCAGAGCTCACAGTAACCTCAAACACTTGGGCCCAAGCGATTCTCTTGCCTTAGCTTCCCAAGCAGCTGGGACTACAGGCGCCCGCCACAATGCCCAGCCATTCCTTTGTTGCAGTTGTTTAGCTGGCACAGGATGGGTTCGAACCCACCAACTTCAGTACATGTGGCTGGTGCCCGTAACCACTGTGCCACAGGTGCCAAGCCAAAATTTCACGGAAGCTTGTAGAGCTTTATAAGCTTTACTTTTAACTTTTGGCTTCTGAAATTGTCAGGATTTAATTTTACAATGTTTATTACAACATTGAGACCACCAAATTTGAAGGAAGGGTTTTCTTTCATCAGTTCTCCATACTAGATGTTTAGTTGAAGGCCTCTCTTTAGCTTGGCAGTGGAGTGCCTCATTGTGGTGCTGATTTTGACTTTGAAACTACATCCTATGAGAATATAAAGGGTAAAAAAGCTACAACCACTATGTAGCATACAGGCTTTGCTTTATATTCTTAGAAAATACATGGTTATATTCAAGTTTGGGTTACTTAAAAATTCAGGAAGGGGAAGGAAAATTAAAGGTGTTCAGAATCTTAAGTTCTTCAGGTCAGCGGCATCAAAGGTAGTTTCAAAGTAAGTGACCCTTCACCCTTCTATAAAATTTGAGACTTCTTGCCCTTTTTTACTTAGAAACTATTATCTTAGCTCCTGTTGTCTTTCTCTTTAGATGATAGAAGATGTTTTGGGAGAAGGATCAGTCTCTGCCAGTCGTTTCAGTAGGTGGTTCTCTAACCCAAGCCGATCAGGAAGCCGATCCAGCAGTCTCGGGTCAACGCCACATGAAGAACTGGAGAGACTCGCAGGTAAAACGACTTCAAATTCTGTCTTTTAATGTAGATGTGAGTTTTCTTTGACATCATTAATTTTGTCTTAATTAAGACAGATTAATTGATTAATTAGTCAGCAGTCCATTAGAGCCAAATGTCTCTGGACACTGAAAAGCCATCCATTTATGTCCTTTTAGTACTGTTAAATAAGTTTTTGTATTTTATTGATACCAATTAATTGTGAGTGCTTGTCTGCAATATCAGGTCTGGAGCAAGCCATCCTCTCTCCTGGACAGAACTCGGGGAATTATTTTGCTCCTATACCATTGGAAGACCACGCCGAAAATAAAGTGGATATTTTAGAAATGCTTCAGAAAGCCAAAGTGGATTTAAAACCTCTTCTTTCCAGCCTTTCTGCAAATAAAGAAAAACTTAAAGAGAGCTGTAAGTATTTATAAGAATCTGCTTTAGATACCTGAAAAAGTTTGGATGCTCATTCTGCCACCCCGGCAGAGTGCAGTGACTAGAGTCTATTATTCTGGCTCACAGCAACCTCAAACTCCTGGGCTCATATGATCCTTCTGCCTCAGCTTCCTGAGCCCCTGGGACTACAGGCTCATGCCACCACACCCAGCTGAGTTTTAAAATGTTTCATAGAGATGGGAGTCTTGTTCTTACTCAAATTCCTGAGCTCAAGTGATCCTCTTGCCTTAACCTCCCAGAGTGCTGGGATTACAGGCCTGACCCACCACGCCTGGCCTGGGTGCTCATTCTTCAGGCAGTTGATTCTGACAGACTTTTTTCTCCAAATCAAATATATTGTGGATTTCGTTTTAATTTTCTTTAAAAAAAATAAATAAATAAAAACTTATCAAATAGTATCTCCTTTTTCAGAATCTGATGGTCAGTGGATCATGGGCCCTATGATAAGACTTTTCCTCCATATTCTTACCTAGAGCCTGATTTTAACATTCCAGTGAATGTTTTAGTTCTTTGGAGCATAACTTGCCAGTTCCTCAGTACCTTGCTCTGATCTACCATATTCTTTCTTAGACTATAAGACTCAACATAAAATTCTTAGTGATATAATATTCACAGTGCAAATATGGATATTACTTTTTTTTTTTTTTTGCAGTTTTGGCCGGGGCTGAGCTTGAACCCGCCACCTCTGGCACATGGGGCCAGCGCCCTACTCCTTTGAGCCACAGGCGCTGCCCTACTTTTTCTTTTGTTTTAAGACAGAGTCTCACTGTGGCATCACAGCTCATAGCAACCTCAAAGTCTTGGTCTCAAGCCATCCTCTTGCTGCAGCCTCCCGAGTAGCTAAGACTACTTGCTTTAATGCTTAGTACCTCATGGTTATAGTTTCCCATTTTCTGGCGTCTGAATATTTTATACTTAGTTTATGCTGTCTGTTTCTAAGTTCATAATTATAGCTTATTTATGAACTATAAAAATCAGTGATTTTTCAGTGTCTGTAGTTTCTCTGTTTGGTGTTAGCATTTTCTTGCAGACTCACTTCAATTACTAAATAAGTTGTTATAATCTTAACCATTGTGGTAGCCAAAGAGAATTTCTACCAGACACCACTTTGCTTGATTTAACCTGGGCTTTCTCACCTTTTCAGCACATTCGGGGGTTGTACTGTCAGTGGAAGAGGTAGAAGCAGGACTCAAGGGTTTGAAGGTGGATCAGCAAGTGAAGAATTCAACTCCCTTCATGGCAGAACATCTAGAAGAGACCCTGAGTGCTGTAACCAGCAATCGACAACTCAAGAAGGATGGAGACATGACTGCTTTCAACAAGCTAGTGAGCACCATGAAGGCCAGTGGAACTTTGCCTTCTCAGCCCAAAATTGGCGTAAGTATTTGACACAACCCCTAACCTTTTCTCATTTCCCCTTTCTATTCTACTTCCAACCACAATAAATGTATTTTTTAAAAGGTATTCTGAGTAAATTGGAGATTTTTTAATAGCCATTTGGTCTATGATGATTTTGTGCATTCCTAAATTATCAATATGCTATTTGTTACTAGAAAAAAAAAGTCTGTGGTGCATTGTGGGTGGCAGTACAAAAATTAAAAAATTTAACCATATGCAATACCTGAATAACTTTCTTAAGTTAGTGGTAAAAGAGGTATAAAACTGTCTTTTTGGAAGAACTCTAGAGATAAAGTTTTCTGGTTAGTCAGCTCCTTAAGTTTATATACTTTACCATGTTTTTGTAGTAAAATCTTTTATTTTCATACCTTCTGATTACGTCTTTATTAGGTAGTCACACAAATCATTTGTAAATATCTACAATAGATTTCTCAAGATAATTGCATCTAACAGTTTATAATGGAAAAGGCTGTGGCTCCAAATTCTTGAAACTTCTACACATGAAATTAGATTACAAGGTGACTGACTGTATGTCAGTAAATTCAGTAATGTAGCATGTACTCATCTTTGTTGTAGCAATTTTTACAGAGTAGTTCTCAGCCATGGCCTATTGCTCTGTGTTGACAGATGGGATAGCAAGGTAGATCTGAATAATAAAAACAAACATAGAATTATTGTAGGTGCTAAGTTATAGCAAATTTACCACATTGGATTTTGCCTCTCTTTTTTTTTTTTCTCCTGACCACTGTTTGTCTGGGAAGTACAAATTAGCCAGTGTCCAAATAACTGTTCAATTCATTATGCCTAATACCAAAGGAAAGCAACTGATTTTTTTTTTTTTTTCTTTTTTTTTTTGAGAAACAGAATCTCACTTTATCGTCCTCAGTAGAGTTCTGTGGCGTCATATATGGGGCCGGCGCTGTACCCACAAAGCCACAGGCCCTGCCCCAGAGCAACTGATTTTTAGTTTTTCCTTATCTGACCAACAGTTAGTGATAGAGATTTCAAGCTGTTTGGTCAGACAGAGGTGCCATTATTCATGGCCTTACTTTCAGAATTGACCTGAAAGGAAGTATTTCAGTTATGTAGACTTTAATTCTTTGTATCTAACCCCACCATACCAGTTGCAGGGGAATGTTCTTGTAAACTGGTTGTTTCCATATAAAGAATTATTAAATACAGATGTTTTCAAATGAGGACCAGGTTTAAAAATTTTAAACTATCTTGTTCTCTCTTGTTACTTTTGTCTCTTGGTAATTGGGTGGTGTGAATCAAATTTTTTTTTTTTTTTTTTTTTTTGTAGAGACAGAGTCTCACTTTATTGCCCTGGGTAGAGTGCTGTGGCGTCACACAGGTCACAGCAACCTCCAACTCCCAGGCTTAGGCAATTCTCTTGCCTCAGCCTCCGAGTAGCTGGGACTACAGGCACCTGCCACAATGCCCGGCTATTTTTTGTTGTTGTTGCAGTTTGGCTGGAGCTGGGTTTGAACCTGCCACCCTCAGTATAATGGGGCTGGCGCCCTACACTGAGCCAAAGGCGCTGCGCCGTCTGTGGGTCTAATCTTATAATTAGCTTCTTTCTTTTAATGTGAGTGACTAAAGAGATGAAGACAAGGAAATTCAGCAGTTTACCTGATGTTTTCCAACATTTTGTTTCATTTATGATCCTAGGATTTGATGTTAACACAACTGAATTATAAGGGTAATTGGTTTGATGTTAGGGTTTTGGCACTCTAAATTATATTTGGTTTCATCAGAGAATGAGCTTCCAACACCTGCTAACGGGATAGATGATATAATTCAAGAGGCTAGGCAAAGACTTTCAGACCTAGGAAAGAAAGCAATAAGGAAAATAATGGAATAAGCATGCCAGGTGTTATTCCCCCAAAATTGCCCTATTTGCATGTTGTTGTTAAGTCATGATCTGCTTTGTAAATTAGTGTCTTTAATTACTGCTATTTGTGTTATGTATACTATTTCTGATCTGCCTCTATCCATTTAGTTTGTCATATTGGTACAGCCACAAAACAACATGTTAGTTCAACCTAAACTCCATTTTAAATTGGATTATAGACTTTTTTCTCCAAATATAGTAAATTATGTAGCACAAATTACCTGTTTTTGTTAGATGGAAGTAAATGATTCTTGAGATTGATTCTTGAGATTGCATATTAAAATCATCTACATTTAGTCCCATGTCCAAACCCAACACTTTAGTGTCCTTGAGCTATTTGTCATGCTTAAGGACACTGCTGGGGACTTTGACAGCTCCATCTAGTGGAAGGGAAACTATACCAGAGAGGGGCGGAATGCAAGTTGGATGTACAAAATATAACTGCTGGCTGGGCACATACCTGTTATCCTAGCTACTGGGGAGGCTGGAGCCAGGATAGCTTGAGCCAACTAGATATTCAAGGCCAAGCCTGGGCAATACAGCAAATACTTTTCTCCCAAAGGGCAGGAGGGGCAGCAGTGGCTCACGCCTGTAATCCTGACACTCTGAGAGGCCAAAGTGGGAGGATTGCTTGATTTCAGGAGTTTGAGACTATCCTGCGCCTTGAGAGCAAGAAAAATTATGCACCTGTAGTCACAGCTACTTGGGAGGCTGATGCAGGAGGATCACTTGAACCCAGAAGTTTGAGGATGCTGTGATGATGCCACAGCACTCTAACCTGGGCAACAGAGTGAACCTGTCTGGAAAAAAAAAAAAAAAAAATTATATACACACATAGGATGGACATAAAATTCATGTGCAATTTACTATGTTAAAACTATTTTAAATTGCATACGAACTTTGTCCAGCCTGTATATATATGTATAACCACTACTGTATTAAAACAGCAAAAAGTGAAGAGTTTGAATTCTGCCTTGTACGTAAGACTGATTTTGGAATGGTTTGTTTAAAAGTAAAGTTTAAATATCCTAAAATCTGAAACTCTAAAATCTAACAATCCTGGCCAAACTTGCATGTTGTTTCCTAGGTTTTGAAAACTCTATGTAGTCAATAGATCTTGTTAAAGATAATGGGTAGTGACTAGGCATGGTGGCTTAGGCCTGTAATCCTAGCGTTTTGGGAGGCTTAGGTGGGAGAATCACTTGAGCCCAAGGAGCCTGAAACCCTATCTCTTTAAAAAAAAAAAAAAAAAAAAAAAGTTTAGCCAGGCATGGTGGCATGCATCTAATAGTCTCAGATACTCAGGAGGCTGAGGCAGGAGGATCACTTGAGCCCAGCCAGGAGTTTGAGGTTTCAGTGAGCCACTGCACTCTACCTGGGGTGACACAGCAAGACCCTGCCTGTCTCAAAAAAAAAAAAGTAGTGTCAAAAAAAAAAGTGTCAAAAATTGAAATCCAGGGCAATGCCTGTGGCTCAGTCGGTAGGGCGCTAACCCTATATACTGAGGGTGGCGGGTTCGAACCTGGCCTCGGCCAGCTAAAAAACAGCAACAAAAAATAGCCAGGCATTGTGGCATGCGCCTGTAGTCCCAGCTACTCGGGAGGCTGAGGCAAGAGAATCGCTTAAGCCCAGGAGTTGGAGGTTACTGTGAGCTGTGATGTCATGGCACTCTACCGAAGGTGACAAAGTGAGACTCTGTCTCCAAAAAAAAAAAATTGAAATCTTATAAATCCTCGATTTATGTGGCTTCTTACTAAATAAGTGCTCCTGTTTTTTACTTTCTTTGGCCACAGTTTTAAGAACAAGGAAATGGGCTTGAGTTAGCACATAGGTTCTAAGTGGACTTTGTACATACATGAACTCTCCATTGCCAGACCTTTTAGGGCCTGTGTGATGTGAGTAGAACAAGTTGGTCTAAGTTTTCTGTGACTTGAACATCTTTTTGCTGTTAAGTGTGTAACGCCTTGAAGTAGAGTGGTTTTGCTGCTTGTGTTCCCCGGTTAATCTGTAAATTAAGTGTATTAAGAAGGTTAAAGCCAGTTTTTCTATGACTTTTTTAGCGAAATCTTGAAAGCCATTTGATGTCCCCTGCTGAGATTCCAGGGCAGCCTGTCCCGAAGAACATCCTGCAGGTACTTCCCCTTCTTACACTGCAGCCTTACAGTCTTGAACAGCAGTCCTCTGAACTGATTTTGTGTAGGCGTCCATCTTTGGGCTTTAGAGAATGATCCATGTTCCCTGGCAGTCAGGGATGTGAAGATTGCTGCCTGGTGTGGTTCTGTGTTGCTGTTAATTTCAACAGATGGGAGGGGGGTGGCTAAAGAAGTTAACAAAGTAAGCTTGCTGGTCTGCAGTTTCTGTGAAACTAAGTGTATCACCTGTGTTCAGTAGCACTAACATAAAGCAAATGTTGCTAGCTGAACATTCAGAGAAACTTGTTGCATATATACCTCCAGTCCCCCAGTGGAGCATGTGAGAGATTTCATCGTGTGGCTTCAAAAAGGTAACCCATAATCCATAGCCTCTAGCTAGAAAGAACAACTAAATGTGTTCACAGGGATTTGGCTTTTCTGCCCTTAGGAACTTCTGGGCCAACCAGTTCAGAGACCTACTTCTTCTAATCTTCTGAGTGGCCTTATGGGGAGCTTGGAGCCTGCATCTTTACTGGGCCAAAGAGCACCCTCTCCTCCCTTGTCACAGGTGTTTCAAACTCGAGCAGCCTCAGCAGACTACCTTCGCCCAAGAATACCATCACCAATTGGTAAATACCCTTAAGCATAGATGTCTGTCCTCCCCCACCCCACCCTCTACGTAAGTTATACTTTCTCCCCTACAACCAGCAGTCTTTCATGGGCATCCTTAGGAGTTTAAAAAGAAATATGTGAATGTATTGTACTTTCTGGGGGTGGGGGGAACAAATTTGGAAGATAATTTAGCTGTCCTTCTAGGTAATTATGTTCATGTTTAGATATTTTTTCTTGAAATTAATGTAAACTGGATCCAGCTGTTCTTTATTTTGGTCATTCAATCCAAACATTGGCTTAAATTGTTCCTTGATAATACAGTAGAAATCAGCAAGCTGTTGAATTTGATAAGACAATCAGCCTTGAACTCTTGCAACTGAAAAACTTCCGGAAAGCTAGCCATCTTAGCAGTGTGTTTGCACAGAATTTCATGTTTCTGTCATCCTGGACCACTTTAGGATGCTGGCCACTCTGGCTCTTGCCACTAACATCTTGAAAAGACAGTTTTTGAAATTTTCTATCTGCAATCAGGGAGACAGAGTGGAAAGAATGTGAACCTCAGCACAGGTCTCTGCTTTTGTACCAGTTAGCTTAGTGATAATGGGCCAAATTGCTGGCTAGAAAAGCTTTTCTCTCCCAGATAGAGGTCTTGGCTTTAAAAGAGACAAAGCTGACAGCTCAGTGGAAAAGATGAATAAACCAGGCAGTTTGGGCCATTAAGGTTGAGGCCTACACATAACCTACTGTGGGGAATACAGAGGGAGAGGGACATCTGTCAGCCCAGAGTCAGTGTTTCCCACAAGAGAATGGTGTTCAGCAAGGAGCAGCACATATTAGTGATAAAGCCTCCCTCACGCACATGTACCATCTCGACAGTCACTGATACTGTAACTTCCCCAGCAGGTTTTACACCAGGACCGCAGCAGCTACTTGGAGACCCATTCCAAGGCATGCGCAAGCCCATGAGCCCTGTCACAGCCCAGGTCAGGCTGAGTTCTTTCTAAAACAATCTGTTACTTGCTTTTCACCTTATTGTTGCTTATGGGGTGCAGAAACAAATTGCTGCGTTTTTTAGATATAGTTTTGAGGCTCAGCACCTGTAGCTCAGCAACTAGGGCACCAGCCACATACACCGGAGCTGGCGGGTTCAAACCCAGCCCTGGCCTGCCAAACAACAATGACAACTAAAACCAAAAAAAAGCCAGACATTGTGGCGGGCGCCTGTAGTCCCAGCTACTAAGGAGGCTGAGGCAAGAGAATCGCTTAAGCCCAAGAGTTGGAGGTTGCTGTGAGCTGTGACACTACGGCACTCTACCTAGGGCAACAGCTTGAGACTCTGTCTCAAAGAAATAGTTTTGACCTATAATGCAAGGTCAGTAAAGATGAGAAAATTGCTAATTACTCCTAAGTTAAAATCTTGTTCACTGAATAGCAGCACAGTTGTCTGATTTGCAGTGTCTAATTTTTCTCACCTGCCACTTACAGGTACCTTTCTGAGATTTAAGAGATACTTTGTAGAAAGTGTACTATCTTCATTCTTCCCCTCACACTCCCTTGCCACTTCTGTTCAGCAGTTGAGCCAGCTAGAGTTACAACAGGCAGCTTTGGAAGGGCTGGCTTTGCCCCATGACCTTGCTGTACAGGCCACAAACTTCTACCAGCCTGCTTTTGGCAAACCACAGATGGATAGAACCAGAGATGGATTCAGAAACAGGTAAATTATTAATCTTTCCCATGTGGGAATTTGCAAACGTAGTTTTCCAGAAATTGACAAATTACTTATCTGTAGTATAATTCTGTTGTACATGATGTAGAATATATGGTAGAAATTCTGTCCCACTCCACGTTTTTTTGTTTGTTTGTTTTTAATTTCAGGTTAATGTGAGTACAAATGAGGTTACAGTGTTTGCAGTTGTTAGGTAGAGTCCCTCTTGTAGTTGTGTCCTGCACCCAAGAGGTGAGCCGTGCACCTTTACATTGTGCCCATTAAGTGGGAGCACACCCCTCCCCTGCCCTTCCCTCTCCTCCCTCTCTTCCTCTCCTCTCCTTCTCCCTCCCCCATCTTCAATTGAATTGCCCACTCCAAATATTGAGAAAATAATGATTAGATTTGCCTTCAGGACCATGGGGTTTTCATCCTATGTGATTTTATTTATATTCTTGATTTACAAGTTACTGTTTTTGGTTTCAATTTGCTAATTAGTCAAGTGGAAAGGATGCTGCCTGCCTAATTTACCTCAAGATTCTTATGAGTAAATATATTTTAAATTTTTGTTGCAACCAGTTAAAGGACTCATTTTTAGAAATATAACTAGCATAAAATAGCGTAGCTTCTTATTCCTTCCCCCACAGATTCCATGTTATCAGATTGTTCTCTGATGTAGGTTTGTTACATCAGAGGTTTGTTGGTCAGAGCTGTTGACAAATGGATTACTGATTTTTCTCTTTTCCTACTAGCTGAGATAAGTAGCAAAAGGAAAAGACTCGTGAGTTTGCAATAAAAGGGAAAGGCGTAGCACTATTTTTTATAGCAAAAAAGGCTCTGCACCTGTGGCTCAAGCAGCTAAGGCACCACCCACATACACCTGAGCTGGCAGGTTGGCATCCAGCCCAGGCCCGCCAAACAACAATGAGGGCTGCAACCAAAAAATAGCCGGGCGTTGTGACAGGCGCCTGTAGTCCCAGTTACTTGAGAAGCTGAGGCAAGAGAATCACTTAAGCCCAAGAGTTGGAGGTTGCTGTGAGCTGTAATGCCACGGCACTTTACCCACGTGACAGCTTGAGGCTGTCTCAAAAAAAAAAAAAAAAAAGTTACCTCTATCCAGTCTTTAAAAGTAGTCTGCTTTGGCTCTGTGCCTGTAGCACAGTGGTTATGGTGCCAGCCACATACAGCGAGGCTGGCGGATTTGAACCTAGCCTGGGCCAGCTAAACGACAACTGCAACAAAAAATAGCTGGGCATTCTGGACGGTGCCTATAGTCCCAGCTACTTGAGAGGCTGAGGCAAGAGAATCACTTAAGCCCAAGAGTTGGAGGTTGCTGTGAGCTGTGACACCATGGCACTCTACCAAGGGTGACACATTGATACTCTGTCGTCCCCCCCCCAAAAAAAAAATAGTTTGCCTTAATTTCTTTGGTTTCATCACTAAAATGTACATCCCTGAACACTGTAGTCTTCTCCATACAATATTTGGCTGTGCACAGTGCCAAAAATAGAAAAATTAAGCCAGGTGTGGTGGCTCACACCTGTAATCCTACTGCTCTGGGAGCCTGAGGTGGGTGGATTGCTTCAGCTCAGACCAGCTTGAGCAAGAATGAGACCCTACCTCTAATAAAATAGAAAAACAAGCCAGGTGTTGTGGGGGGCACCTGTAGTCCCAGCTACTTGGGAGGCTGAGGCAGGAAGATTGCTTGAGCCCAAGAGATTGAGGTTGCTGTGAGCTATGATGTCATGACATTCTACTTAGAGTGACAGAGTGAAATTTTCAAAAACAGAAACACAAAACTTAACCAGGCATGGTGGTGTTCACCTGTAGTACCAGCTATTTGGGAGGCTGAGGCAGGATTGCTTGAGCCCAGGAGCTTGAACTAGGTTGGGCAACATGGGGAGACCTTGTCTTTTTAAAAAAGAAAAACTTTCACAAAGATGTTGAGACTAGGAAGTTCCCCTTGCGTAAGTGCATCCTGTCAGTAATAGCATTCCTTAGCCTAAACACAGCTCAGGGCTGGTCTTCTGAGTCCCCCACACCTGCTTTCTCTCTGTAGTGTGATGTAGTTACCTAGTATTCACTCATGTGATTTGTGACTTTCAAAGCACTTTTATTATATTTTATTTTAGGGACAGATTCTCACTTTATTGCCCTCTGTAGAATGCCATGGCATCACAGCTCACAGCAACCTCCAACTCCTGGGCTTAAGCGATTCTCTTGCCTCAGCCTCCCGAGTAGTTGGGACTACAGGTGCCTGCCACAATACCCAGCTATTTTTTTGTTGCATTTTGGCCAGGGCCAGGTTTGAACCCGCCACCCTCGGTATATGGGGCCGGCACCCTACCCACTGAGCCACAGCCACACCCTCAAAGCACTTTTAATATCCCAAATTGTATTCAATCTTGTCATTAGCCCTGTGAGGTAGATTTTGGAGGTAGCGGTGGTAAATAAGTACCTCTTACAGATACTTAGGTTTTTAAAATGTGACTTACTCAAAACTAGTAAGCAAACTCATTCAGTACAGCCTACATGTTTTAGATCAAATAATCACCCCGAACACCCTGTGTACAGCTGTCTGACATGGCTTTCACCTGACCTTGCTTTATTTTTCTTACTGTACTTACCACCTTCTAGCATACTGTTTTTGTCACCCTGCCTATAGCATCCCCTCTCCACAAGAATGTATCTTCCATGAAGCCAGAAATTTTGTCTTTTGATCGCTGATAAATCCCTAGAACAGTGTCTAGCGCATAGTAGGTGCTCAGATATGTTTACCATAAGGATTGAATGGTAGGTCATGTGGAACCTTCAGGTTTGGAATTCCCTTGCAGTCACTCTGAACACCACTGACCTGCCTGCCTACATTGTCATACTCAGTGTCCCAGTGTGGCAGCAGTAGGGTACTAACTTGTAATAAGTCATGGATTTAGGCTTCTTGTCTATCTATGTTTGAGAGAACCTCCAGAATTATTGACTGTACTTGGCCTTTGACCTTTGTGGTACAAAGTTTAACATGGCTGAAGATTTAATAGCCAGCAAGCTTGCATAATTCTTCTCCTCTCAACTTGTTAATGTTCACCTCAACATCAGCTGATTCCCATTTTCTTCCAAGTTAAGGAAGAATGAGTACAATGGCTAGGGAGAAGTGGGAAGTCTGTTCTTTTTATTTGGGAGCCCTGAGATGTGTGCAGACCAGGTTTGGTGAAGAATGCTCTATGTAACTGGGTCTTAAAGTAGCTGGAACTCTTGATTCCGTGTGATTTTAGAACCAGCGTCTCAGCATCAGTTCTGTGCCGTGTACTATTCTAATGAGTGCTTCTCTGTGCCCTCTGGTGCACAGCCAGCACCAGGAATAAAGACCCACCCTAGCCTACCTCACTTGTGTCTACAAATAAACCATATACCCGCCCTTGGTAACCCTACTATTCCCAAGGTTTTCCCAAGTCCCCTGTACCTATTTCCTCTACCTGAACCATTCTCCGTCTTTAGCTTTTTGTTGCTCACACTCATTTTAATGCAGCTTCTTCCCCAAGGAATTTCCCCAGTCCCTGAAGTACCTTGGCATTCCTTCTGCCCCTCGATTTTCCCATTGTGTCTGATTGATATTTAATACTTACATGCTTTGGTTTGCCCTAGTTTATTGTCTCCCACAGAACCAAAGGCTCTTGCAAGTCCGGGGCCATGTTTTGTTATGTTTTTGTCTTCCCTTGGTACTACCATGTACTTTTGTGTATCTTTGACACTTAAGTGCTTGGGAAACTGAATTAGATAAGGGAAAGGGATGTTAAATTCCTAGTTAGTCTTGAGTATTATGTGGTTTTAGCACTTGGTGTTTGAACACATCGGGGCTCACACTGATAACTGGTTTGTTCATAGGCAACAGCGAGTGACCAAGTCACCAGCACCTGTGCACCGAGGAAATTCTTCTTCCCCTGCCCCCGCTGCCTCCATCACAAGCATGGTCAGTGAACTTTAATGACTGTGAATGACTTAAAGGCTTCTCCCTGTTTGGTTGTGCCTATGTTTTTACCCTGTGTGCCCCTAAATGAGTGCTTTCCACAAGAAGAACTGATCTAGTGATCTTTCATACTTAACCTATTTATTAGATGTTCCTCTTTGATGTCACAGTCTAACACTTAGGATTCCAGTGAAGCCCCTGAATTGGAGAAAGTGTGTCCCAGCAGATAAACAAACATGGGCCAGGACACACAAAGTGATACAGCACATTCAAACAGCTGGTGTGGGAAAGTAGGAAGACAAGAGTGAGATGGGACGTGAGGTGGACAGGGGGTGACAGGTCAGAGCACGAGGAGCTCAGTGAAACATGCAGGGAGTTCATTTGCTGATTCGGGTCTCAGTGATGTGAACTAAGACTGTAAAGGAAGGGTTTACTTATGCAGTGACATGGCTAGTTTTACGACTGAATAGCATTACTTTAAAAATGTTTTATTCCCAGCTCGGCGCCCATAGCACAGTGGTTGCAGTGCCAGTCACATGCACTGAGGATGGCACGTTTGAACCGTGCCCAGGTCAGCTAAACAATGACGACTGCAACAACAACAACAACAAAAAAAAATAGCGGGGCGTTGTGTCAGGTGCCTGTAGTGCCAGCTACTTGGCAAGAGAATCACTTAAGCCCAAGATGCTGTGAGCTGTGATGCCCCGACACTCTACCAAGGGCAACATAGTGAGACTGTCTCCAAAAAAAAATGTTCCCCACAAACCTTTACCATCTAGTCAAAGCTTTTAAGTAGGGGTGGCCGGGGGGCTTGCTCTGTGTTTCAGGACTCCAAGTGAATCTCTGTACCAGTTACCTTGAAGACAGGGTCTGGAAGGAGCTTTTCAGTTCATAAGCCATGATCTGTCTCTTGCCATCAAGGATATGGGGTTGTCTAATGAGAAAACACGTGCATAGTAAAATCAAAGTAGAAAGACAGTGAAGAGATGGAAACAAATGATTCCAAGCATTGAATTTTAATGGCTAAGGAAATTATTAAGATAATTAATCGGGTCTTTACTGGTAGGCAAGTTAAGAAAGGAAATATTTAGGTTCTGAGGTTGTCTTTGAAATGTCCTTTCCCAGAAGAAAGGGCTGTTGCTCTAGAGTATATTTCTGACCATGGTTTTCCCTTCTTCCCAGCCTAGTCTTGGGCTGGGTAAATGTGTGAAGCAGAAGCTGTACTGGCAGGTCCCCATCATCAGAATTGTGAGCAAGGGATGATGCACTTGGAACACTATTTGCCCCATTTTTTTTTCTTCCAACAGCTTCAGATGACACCACAGAATTTGGACTTGGCTGCCATATAGGCAGTATGGGGACTATTCACCTTATTGAGTAGGTTGGCCAGTTAATCCTGGCTTCATGTTAAGGAAAGGCAACTTAGAGGCTAATGCCAATTGTTTTTCTCTGCAGCTTTCTCCTTCTTTTACCCCTACCTCAGTGATTCGTAAGATGTACGAGAGCAAAGAGAAAAGCAAGGAGGAGCCAGTATCTGGAAAAGCAGCTCTTGGTGATAGTAAAGAGGATACTCAAAAGGCCAGTGAAGGTACTGCAGAGCTGTTGAGGGTATTGCTCAAGAAAAGTATGTGACAGAGAGAACATGGCTTGAGTGCAGTCTGACCTTGATTCTCCACAAAGCCCTGGGCAACACCCCTGGCTTCTCTGGACTGTAGTTCTAAAGAGCATCGAGGCAGCTCACGGTCACTTAGCTGTTTAAAATTCTAACCAATCTAAGAATGCTAGTATCATATAGGAAGAAAAAGCTGTAGTTTATGATACTTATTAAGGTTTCAAAGTTGAATAATTAGTGCATTTGTCCAGTTTTACACTTTTGAAAGATTCTGTCCTATCCACAGAGACTTAAGTGTCAAGTACAGAAAACATGTGTGAAGCTTTTAGGAGTTACACAGTAGGGTTTGTGAAGGACATGGTGACGCATAGATTCTAATACAGTTATTAGATAATACAGGTATTGAGTATTGATCAGAGAGCTTTTTGCCTGTGTTTAAGAAAGCTGGTGGGGGGTAGGGCAGGATGAATAAGAGTCCTTTTGGAAAGTTCAGAGTCTTTGACCAGACTGTTGGCTGTTTAAATTATCTGGGCTGGCAACAGTGGCTCATGCCTATAATCCTAGCACTCTGGGAGACCCAGGAAGGAGGATAACTTGAACTCAGGAGTTCAGGACCAACTTGAGCAAGAGTGAGACCCCATCTCTACTAAAAATAGAAAAATCAGCTTGGCATGGTCGCACATGCCTGTAGTCCCAGCTACTTGGGAGGCTGAGGCAGGAAGATTGCTTGAGTGTGGGAGCTTAAGGTTCTAAGGAGCTATGATGACATCACTGCACTCTAAGGGAAACAGAGTGATACTCTGTCTTAAAAAAAAAAAATTATGTTATGATGAGTTGCATAATTTTACAGTTTGATTTTTTTCCCCCTTAGGCTGAAAAGCATATTAATCCCAAACAGCTAAGTTAGGACTACCCTCCATACAGATGCAGGCCACAGCCATTTAGAGCAAAGTGCTCAACAGTTCATCTTTTGGTCCTGTTTATAAAGCACAGGACTACCATGCAGTCTTCTAAACTTGTTAAAGAGATCAAATAAAATTGTGAGCTTAAGAAATGAGATTTACTTGACCATTTGGAAGACAAAATGGGGAAAAGTTTACCAAAATTTTGTATCTGGATCCTTACAGAAAAACTCCTGTCATCCAATTCTGTACCCAGTGTTGATCGAGACGCTTCTCCCACTACAAATCTCAAATTGTCAACATTACAGCGGTCTTCATGTTCCACCCCATTGTCCCAGACCAATCGTTACACCAAAGAACAAGATTACCGACCTAAGGCAACTGGGAGAAAAACACCCACCCTGGCGTCTCCAGTTCCAGGAACCCCTTTTCTTCGCCCTGTCCACCAAGTTCCCCTTGTCCCTCATGTTCCTATCGTTCGGCCTGCTCACCAGCTTCACCCGGGGTTGGTGCAAAGGATGCTGGCCCAGGGGGTACATCCACAGCATCTTTCAAGTTTGCTTCAAGCTGGTAAGTTTATGGTCTGCATTCTTCATTCTTAATAAATTTCCAGATCAGCAACTGTACAGTGAAGCTTAAAAATTTCCAGGTAACATTGACTACTCAGGTTTTGTTATTATTTTTGCTCAACAGGTGTGCTTCCTCCTGGGATGGACCTGACCCATTTACAGGGAATATCTGGCCCAATCCTGGGTCAGCCCTTTTACCCTTTACCTGCTGCTAGTCACCCTCTCTTAAACCCTCGACCTGGGACACCATTGCATCTGGCAATGATGCAACAGCAGCTACAGCGCTCAGGTAGGTTCAGGAATGGGCCAGGTGAGTTTGGAGTGAGTTTGAGTCATCTTGAAGCTTATAGGACTAGTTTCCATTGGAGATGAATTGACACTGACACTTCGTTCTTTGACTTATTCTAGCAAATTAGAGCAAGGGTATAACCAGAGAACGGGATGAAGTAAACTGACCTTGAGCCAAGTGTGCTCTGGTTTCCTTTGTCTTTCGCCTATTAGGAGAGAAGGCTGAGAGTCCTAACAAAGGTTCAGCACAGGGCCTGCACAGGGTAGATGCCCTGTCATCAGCTCATCTTACTGATGCTGTGATGCATTACTTGCCATTGGAAGGTATAGTGGTCATGTCATCAGGGTGGATTTCCAGTATAGAGGCTTCTGAGTAAATACCGTATATACTCGAGTATATATGGTAGTTTATCAAGGTACTTGTTTCTAGCATTCTGCAAGAAAGCTTTCTTAAAAAAGCCCTAGAATAAATCTTCTGGCAAAGATTCCTATTTGGAAATAGGGTTTGAATGAAGTAGGGCCTAATAACATGCTGTGGATGATAACCCTTTTTTTCTCCACAGTTCTGCATCCTCCAGGCTCTGGTTCTCAGGCAGCAGCTGTCAGTGTTCAGACGCCGCCTCAGAATGTGCCCAGCCGCTCAGGCCTGCCTCACATGCACTCCCAGCTAGAGCATCGCCCCAGCCAAAGGAGCAGCTCCCCTGTGGGCCTCGCCAAATGGTTTGGCTCAGATGTGCTACAGCAGCCCCTGCCATCCATGCCTGCCAAAGTCATCAGTGTGGATGAATTGGAATATCGACAGTGAGCAGGGCATGCAGGCTCACCTAAGCCTGGACCTGTGGTGGCAGGACTCTGCTTCCTTCTTATCTCGTGTTGGTTTACGGGGTTTTACTTTGGAGCACTCTGTGCGGAGCACTCTGTTCAGGGGCCCATGCACATGGTGTGCTCTGCATTATGATGGAAGGATCTTAACCAATCAAGTGGAGCCTTTATTGTCTGAATACAGGATGCAGTGTTGTCAGTCCTGGAAGCAGTCTTTCTTTTTTTTGTAAGATATGTGAATGAAGTGTTGGTGTCCTCACTAAGGTGGCACCTAAGGGTTCTGAGGAAATAAATGTATAGACCCTTATGTACAGACCTATGTATAAACAACTTTTGTATATACATATAGGATAGCTTTTTTGAACTTATACAGCTGTACATAAAAGTAGCTGGTATTAGTTAGGCCTGTGTCAACAGTTTGGATTTTTTTCACTTGTACATTTGGGACTATTTTGTTGATTAAAGCTGCATATGTTAAGTGTGTGGATGAAGTGAAAGGCACTGTTGTCTATTTCTTCCCTGAATCCATTCCTCATTTCTAACCAGTGGAGCCTTGACATTCAGTATTTTCCTCAAGGGAATTGATCTGAAGTTTTAATTTTTCTTAAAAGTCATAGAATTTAAGTCTGTCTTGGTTTAGAAGAATAAAGCTATGGCTGCCTTTCCTGAGCTTTAAAGACACCAATAGATCAGTTTAGGCTGGAGGCTTATGGCTAATAGAAGGGTATTTATAGTTTAATTTCCAAGATTAATCCCACCTGGTAAAAATAGTTTGTTTATTGGGGGCATCCTGTTTCTCTAGCTCAGAGTTCTGATTTAATACATTAAAGTCTAAATTCTCCATATAGAACTTCTTTCAAGATTCTGAGCCAAGCACCATGGCTCATACCTCTAATCCTGATCATTTGAGGCCAGGAGTTCGAGACCAGCCTAAGCAATATAGTTAGATCTACAAATAGAAAAATTAGCCAGGTGTGGTATGCACCTGTACCCAGCTAACTCAAGAAGGCTGAGGCAGGATGACTTGAGCCCAAGAGTTGGTTATAGTGAGCTATGATGACGCCACTGCACTCTAGCCCAAGCAACAAAGCAAGACCACCTATACTCCAAAAAAGACTAATGCTTGTGTTAACAGACTCTGTATGTTCTGTATCTCATTCCTTAGTTCATAATTATTTTATTACACCTTAACTATACACATAGCATTAGAGGAAAAGGAGTCTATATATTACTCACTAATCCCCATTCTTGACTAAAATCAGTCCTGATCTGAGGTGGTATTTACTTCTCAAGCTCCTGAAGTTAATCTGCTTGAGTTCTTAAGATATTGGTTCATTTAGGACCATTTTAGAGGGTTGAGTAATAAAGTCATTCTTCAATTCACAAGTGGAAGAGCAAGGTGACTGAATTTTGACTACAAGGGTAAAAAGCAGCCAAAATCTTAAGTGTTAGGGGTATTAGCTATAAACCTAGAACTGTTCATTCACCCTGCCCTCTACTTTCAAAAACGTAAGAAAACAGGCCACCTTTCACTACAACCTGGCTTTATGAATTAAGCATAAGGTCAGTCTCTCCCTGATACGTTGAACCTCATTGGTGACACTTCTATTACCCCCAGTGCTACTTGCTCTCAGCCTGATTCCTCAGCTTCAGAATATACCCTCTTGATTTCCAGTGTCCACAGGTTGAAGCCAGAGAGCTGTCCCAAGTGTCAGTTGTAGAACAGAGATGCCTGAATCCGGTTCTACCTTTCCTGTGTATCTTCTTCCATTCCCATGTTGAACCAAAAGTAGTAAGTACAAGGTAAGGATTGGGTAAATCCAATAAAGGCTTCCTTTCAGGCTAGAAGCTGGTGGGACATCAACAAATAGAGGCACTAAGCAAAGGGCAAAGCCATTAAGTGGTGATTGATGAGATGGAGCTAGAGGAAATAAGGGAGTGTTGCTAAGAGTACCAACAGAAGGTAGCCAGATAGGTTTTAGCAGAACAACTTCGATGAACATGATGGACTGGAGGGAAGGGGGTGGGGTGGGGAGTGGAGGCAAAAGGGGAAGTTAATGTGTTTTTCACATGCTAAGGGGCTGATATAGAAGAATGAGAGGGGAGATACAGATGTCTCTGCCAGGAAAAAGGTATTTATGTTTGGGACTTTGGGATGTCCAGCACACATAAAATTGAGTGTAGAGCAGTTGGGGCTGGAAGGATTCGCAAAATAAGAGAACCTAAGGATGTAGAAGGCATTCTGGAAGTAAAACAGCTAAGGGCCACAGAGAACATCATGGAATATCTGCTTTTAAGGAGGGGAGCTCAGGTAGGAGGAGAGAAAATACTCCCAAAGGAAGCAGTTGAGCAGCCAGGCATTGGGAGGTCAGTGTGAATGAAAACGTGGGCATAAAAACAAGTGCGGCCAGGCCTTTCAGGAGATAGCTACTATCTTACAAGCTAGGCTCTATTACGAGGGAAGGAAAGAGGCAAGCCCGATCTAAGAATGAAGTTAACTTTATAGGGTTAAACTCTGGTTCTTCAGTAATTCTATTCCCTTTCCCAAATATTGATTCAAAAATGTACGTGACCCAACTTAGGCCATGAGACACATGGACAAACAGGTTAAGTGGTTTCTGGGAAATAGCTTTCCAAAAAGGATTTGGCCTTTATTACCTTCTGGAAGCTGACATGCAGCATGTGTGACTTGTGAGGGGATCCAGCTGCCAATGGACAGAGTAGATGGCAAAAAAAGCCCAAAAAACTGGATCCTCAATGACACAATAGGTACCATGAACCCATTCCAGTTCCAGACAACCTCTGTGTTTCCTTCCATTTTAGCTGGTTGTTACTGCTTTTTGCTAAATGCAGCTAAAACCATTCTAACTAGTTAATGGCAGATCTACAGAACAGTAGATCTGCTTAGTTGTACTGAGGTCACAAAATAATATGTAAACAGCACAGAAGTTCAGACATGCTGTGACAGGTTGTAGGAATGTACCTCCACAGCTGTCTAACCCAGGCAGGATTCTTAACATCAAACTGTGCCCCTCACAGAACTGCCAAGTCTAAGACCAAAGGAGAAAGAAGGGAAGGTAGGGTACAGTCTCCTCAAGGAGTAGGGCCCTACACTTCAGAGGGGAGGGTACTGAATGATGGACCCAAGGCCTATTCATAGCACGAACTGAGGGCTTGATGAACCAGATTTCAGCAACCTGTCCCCAGCATCCTGGCAATGCTAAAGGCTGAATTTTGGTATGAGGAGTCCCCCAAAATTTACTATGTCCTGCCAAGAGAGTAAACCATGCTGGAAATCCCATAGCTCAGAAAGCCAATGTTTCCCTTTTCACCTATAAAGTTGGGGCAGACTCTAGACATCATGGCCTCTTGCACCAGATAGCAAGGTCTGTATTCTGAAAAGTGATTAGGATACCAGGCCTGAGGAGCTTATTCTGGGTCTGGGGACAGTGCTAAGCCCAAGCTTTAAGACTATCAAAGAGAACAACTTGTCACGAGGGCAGCAGGAGGAATAAGCACTGGACAAAGGCTGAACATGTGAATAATCCCACACCCCTATCCTTGCTAAAAGCTTTAGCTTGCCTCATTTTAAGATAATCAAATTCTGTCTTCCTGCAAATATACTCTCCCTTTCTCAAAGACTATCCTCTATCATCTCTATAGTTCACACTGAAATAATCTTTGATTTCTTCAAAAGAGCAAGTCAGTTACCTAGTTTAGATTTCTCCTATGTACATATGCGTCACATCCTCTGCCTACATTCTTGCTAGCCCATCACACCAAGATTTTTTTTTTTTTTTTTTTTTTGAGACAGTCTCACTATGTCGCCCTCAATAGAGTGTTGTGGCATCACAGCTCAGAGCAACTTCCAGCTCTTGGGCTTAGTTGATTCTCTTGCCTTAACCTCCCAAGTAGCTGGGACTACAGGCACCTACCACAATGCCCGGCTCTTTTTTTGTGGCAGTTTGGCCAAGGCCAGGTTCAAACCCACCACCATCGGTATATGGGACAGGTGCCCTACTCACTGAGCCACAGGCACCACCCAAGATACATGTCATTTTCCAGTTCTAGGACACTGGGGGGATAGAATAGAGACCCTTAGGACCTTATGTCCTACTGTCTTGCAGTATCAGATTTCAAAAATCAAATTTCTCTGGCAGCCTGATAAAATAGTGCTTAGTCAGTGCCCAGAGACATATCCTTAAAATTATATCTTTTTCTTCTTTTTTTTTTGAGACAGTCTCACTATGTCGCCCTCGGTAGAATGCCGTTGTATCACAGCTCACAGCAACCTCAAACTCTTGGGCTTAAGCAATTCTCTTACCTCAGCCTCCCAAGTAGCTGAGACTACAGGCACCCACCAGAATGCCTGGCTTTGTGTTGTAGTTGTCTGTTGTTGTTTAGCAGGCCTGGGCTGGGTTTGAACCTGCCAGCCCCGTAGTTATGTGGCAGGCACCGAGCCACACACCAAGATTTTTGACAATCGTTTTCACAGAATTAGTGTAAGTCTCTTAAATTCCCTTATTTCCAGCCCTCAAAACCTAATTATTTCCTTAGTATTTTCTCAAGCAGTCCTGACACCAACCTCCTCCTAATCTAACCTCCCACCTCCGTAAGTACACATGTATGTATACATAGACCTTCTGCTCTGATCACACTGGTTGCTCACATACAATGTTCTGCTTTCATTCAAGTTATGTGAAGGGGGGTGGGGGTGGTTTCAGGAGAAAGGCTAGGATATAAGAAAGGAGACATTTGGTGGCCCAGCATGGTTCAGCTCAACATTTAGCCCAACAATGATACGCAACCTAGGTCTGACTAGGCCAGAAAGGAAGCCCATTAAAGGAAAGGGCCTATAACAAAAAGAGCTAGTATTCACTCTGAGTATTTATATGCCAAATACTGTCCTAAGCAATTTACTAGTACCATATCCCTTAATACGAACAATCACCGCCGCAGAAAGTAAGCACTATTATAATATCCTATTACAAGAGGAAACTGAGGCTCATAGAGAGGTTGGGTAACTTGTTTAGGGTTACAAGCTAATTAGACAGTAAACTGCAATTCAAATTCCATCTGCCTGATTATTTTCCTAAACTGCCACACTATACCATCTCCCAAATGGGCTAGCCTTCCAGAGAGAATAATCATTAACTTGTTGAAATACTGAGTCCTTCCTCTCTCCAGTATCAGGTGGAAAAAACTTATTTGAAAGGACTGAAGGCCGCATCCAGTTGGAAGGGTTTCCCATAACTAAATATCAAACACATCACATTTTTTTTTTTTGTCAAATTTTATAATGAATATTTTGTAAATAAATGTACATTTAGCTACAATTTCCCATTTTCCCTGTGTATGGCAACATTTGGGACATCCTAAGCAACCCATAAGGAAGGTTACTCAATAAAGCTTATGGGGCAGGACGCAGGTACCAGGCACTGGGTTGAGAGCTGATGATCCAATGAGGAGTAAATGCACACAGGTCACTCACTCCAGGAATCTCACCGACCCTTTGCAATGCCTCCCGTAGGCCCAGGCCACATCACTCTGGCTTTAGATGACCCCACTCTGGCCCCTGTGTAGCCATCTCTCCTTACAGGATGAGGAGTCTGCAGGCTCCTCCTCCCTCTTCTGGAACATGCTCCAGTTACCTGGGACCCTGGAATTCCTGTCCTGACAGTGGTAAACCTGTTCCTGGGCTTTCTCCTTTAGCTCCATAAACTGTTCCCTCCCAGGCCCAGGAAGTGGGGGGGGGGGGGGGGGCAGGGCAAAACGGACCCACTGTTGG
>CAUYPK010159610.1:0-133619 GCA_963574355.1 Loris lydekkerianus | reverse complement strand
GCCTTTCATCAGCATTACCATCATCAGCATCATCTGTCTTATGGTATACACACTGCAACACCACCTATCCCCCCCCCCCCCCCAACACTTCTGTAAAAGGAATCCCTTTTTTCAGAGTAAAGGGAACCAAAAAGGGAAGCTAAAAGCCAGAAAGCTTACAACATTGGCTTAAGGTCATGCAGGAGGCCAGTGCCCAGGTCTGCAGTCTAAGTGGGCATCGTGAATGAGATTAGAACACAGTTCTACTCTACATACAATGCTCGCACCGCTTGCATGTTACCATGTTACATGTTACCATGTAGCAAACCATTATGAATCCAAAAAGGCAGCCAAGAAAAAGTCAGCCCCAAAAGAGCCAGAAAATCCGGAGTCCTGGACTCTGCTGACCCAGCACTGTCAGGTTGAGCAGAGCTGCCTCAGTCCCACAGTGACACCTAGTGGTGGCTTCAAGAAGGGCATCAAAATGGCCTCAAAAGTGCAAAACAAATGAAATCAAGTGTACAGCCAGAAAAGGGGGACAGAAGGGAGATTCTATCCTATCAGAAAAGCGGGGCTTTCCCTCAGACACTAGAGAAAAATACTATCTGAAACACACAGCAACCCAGCTGAGAAGGCCACTCAAGTCCAGTAGGCCTGAATTCAAACCTTTGCTCCACAGTCACCAGCCCTGTGGCCTTAGGCCTTGGGTCACTTCATCTCTCTGACCCAGGAGTACAGCTGCCTACTTCACAATGCTGTTCAGAAGATCCAACGGCAGTGCTGTGCAGCAGGGTCCTGACACATGTAGCTACCTGAGATACCACAACATAACCACAGGTCAGTAAGAATAAAAAAAAAATTTTAAGGCTGAGTGTGGTGGCTCACGCCTGTAAGCCACTCTGGGAGGCCAAGGTGGGTGGATTGCTTAAGCTTAGGAGTTCGAAACAAGCCTGAGCAAGAATGAGTCACTGTCTCTATGAAAAATAGAAAAATTAGCTGGGCATTGTACCAGGCACCTGTAGTCCCAGCTATTCAGAAAATTGAGGCAAGAGGATCACTTGAGCCCAAGAGCTTGAGGTGGCTGTAAGCTATGATTACACCATGGCACTCTAGCCTGGGACAACAGAGTGAGGTTCTGTCTAGGATGGGAATCTGTATCAACAACAACAACAAAAAAAAAAAAAAAAGCAAAGAAATAAAAATAAAAAATAAGCAAGGAAATAAAAAACTTTTTTTTTTTTTAAAGAAAATCGAAAGTGTGTATGAGGATGTGGCAGAACAGGACTCTTCTTATATTGCTGGTACAAAGGTAAAATGGCACAATTGCTGTGGACAATAACCAAGAAATTCCTCAATAAATTAAACTACAGTTAGCACATGACCCAGCAATTCTACTCCTCATATATCCAAAAGAACCATAAACAGGTGTTCTAAGAAAAACTTAAACACAAATGTTAAGAGCAGAACTAGTCACCATAACCAAAAAGTGGAAATGACCCGAATACCCCTCAACAGACAACTAGGTAAAATGTGGCTCATCCATCCAAAGGAACATTATTTAGCCATAAAAAAAAAAAAAAAGGACTGAGACAAACTACAACACAGACAAAGCTTAAAAGCATGATGCTAAGTGAAAGAACCAGAAGCATAAAGACAAATACTGGATAATTCCCTTTACGGGAAATATCCAGCATAAGTAAATCCAGAGGCAGAAAACAGATTGGTGGCTGGGAGAGGGGTGTTTTTCTGGGGTGATGAATTGTGGACATACTAAATGCCACTGAATTGTACACTTTAAAATGATTATGTTTGGAAATTTTACTTCAAAAATAAATGCTAAAGTAGAATTTAGGAGGAAAAAACAAACAAACAAACACCTACTCATTGAGGGCTGCTCTGAGCCACCTGGCTCCTGGCCACAGTCACAAGTGTGTGCATACAACCTGCAGCTTCAGCCTCACCCTGAAGCCAGGCCTGAATGACCTAAAGTTGCCAGTCCTCCACTGGCCTTGGCAATGTCTGTCTGGCCCCAACCAGGGCCTACCCTCTCTTCTAGGAGGCCTGAACTGCCATCATGGAAACCCACCTACTGCCTCCTAGGGTCTGGGACAGCTGACTCAGCCTCATTAACCAGCTCCTCCATCCAAGAGACAGCCCTAATGCCCCCTCGGAATCAAAATCCTTCCCCAAGTACATCCTTCAAAAGTCAGCTCACAAGGGCACCTCTTCCAGGAAGCATCCCTTCATCTGCCTTCACCCCATTGTCCATGGTGTCTGAGATGAGCCCTTAATCCAACATGGGGCCCCCACTTCTAGGTATGAACCTACTTCCTCCATTAGTCCAGATACTGCCTAGGGTCAAGACAGTGTCACATTGACTGATCAACAGTTCTTACTGAGCACCTACTATGTACTTAAAACAGCCAAGGACACAGCAGTTCACAAGCAGACAAAGACGCTGTTCTACATTGCAGTGGGGAGAAGGCCACTGTCTAACAAAGTAGGATACGTATTAATTCAAATGATGACACCACTGGGGTGATGGACAGATCAGGGTCCACAGAGTCATTCTGTAAAGTCTGAGACAACAAATACTTTTGGTTTTACAAGCCACCTCGGTCTCTGCTATCACTATTTAACTCTGCCACTGTAGCACAAAAGCAGCCATAGACATGTGTACACAGGGATACAGAAACAAATAGGCACATAGGTGTGCCAATAAAACTTTATTTACAAAAACTGGCAAAACAAGCCAGATTTGGCTGGATCAGCTGACCCCTGGGAAGGAGGATGATTGGGAGCATGAGGGTCCCTGCAAGAGGCCAGGGGTAGCCTCTCTGTGCAGAAGACACCTGAGCACAGACCTGAATGATGCCAGGGAGGGAACCATGGAAGAGCTGGGAAAAGGCAGATTATCAAGTGATCTTATAATATTTAAAACTAGATTATATAATTATTCACTTAATCTTCATATGACTTCACATGGTTTCGACGGTGACAGTGAGGATTTATTTTTCATCATGAGATCTCATTTCCTCCTCACAACCCTATAAAGTAAGTGTTACACCTGTGCCCAATTTTACAGACAAGGAAACAAGGCTCCAAGAGGTGAAGGTTCCGAAGCCACCCAGCCTCCAAGGAGCACAGGCAGAGGGCCCAGCCCATTCAGATTCCAGAGCCACATGGTATTTCCCCCCCCATGATGGGATAAGAAAACTAACTGCCCACCCACCTCTCTAGGAAGTGGTAGAAACATGGCCTGAACCTGCACAGCCTGGCTAGAAACCCTGACACCACCCCCCACCATTCTTGTCTAGTGCAGCAGAGTATACAGCTATTCATGTGCAAATTTAATTTAATTTAAATTTAAACTACATTAAAATTTCAGTTCCTTACTTGTGCTAAGCATGTTTCAAATACTCAACAGGCACAAAGGGCTGGTGTCTATGGCAGATACAGGATATTTCCTTCACTGCAGAACTTTCCATGGGATGGTGGTCTACATGCAATACTTTTGTCTAATAAATGTAAAGGGCATAAAAACAAGCCAGGGCTCAGGAATTTGGAAAGTACCTGGCTGATTTGGAAAGAACTTGGCACAACCTTCACTGTCATCACTACTTCTGTACTGCAGGCTCAGGGCCACCAGCCACCACTTCCCATACCCCACCTGCTCTCACCTGTTTCTTCTTCAGCTTAGAGATCTGCTGCTCCACCATTGTGATCTCTCGGTCCACACGGTCCATGTTCTGGATCAGCTCCTCCTTGGAGAGCCGTGGAGGTACCAGTTCCAGGTCAGCATCAGCATGAGGGGGGCTTGGGGGAGACACGGGTTCCAGCTTGCCCGTCAGGCTACGGTCCTGTGATGAACAAAAAGACAGGTCAGGGCAGGAGACACCCCAGTTTCCAGCCCTGACTCCAGGCCCAGTCCACCACACGTGTCATGACAGCCCCCACATGCCAGTCACGGGGTTGTTGACAGGCCCACCTCCCTGCCTTTGTCCTCAGAGGTCCTCCTGACAGGCACACCTTCCCAGCCCACCACCCATTCTGCAAAGCTCAGAATTCCTCACTTCAAGATGCAGTGGGAACATTCTTCCAGCATGAACATTCTTCCAGTCCTCCCCTGTCCCCATCCCATAACAGGATTCTCTTCCTTCACTTACCCAATGTGTGCCCCTCCCACCAGCCCAAAGGACAAAGACCCACAACCTCTGTTCCCCTAAGGCCTGACGCTCCATAACCTTCTTTCGTGATGCTCAGTACAAACAAGCAAGCGCCAGAACCTGAGAGAGGGCACACAGCCTACTTTGCAGAAAACACATGTGCACACATAAATGCACAGATACCACCAGAATGTGGTCCTTTGACACCAAGAAGTTAAAGGGCAGTGGGAGAAAAAATGTTTTTTTTACTTTCTTCTTTCTATTTACTAACATTTTTCTGATTTTCCTTCACTGAGGATCAATTTTCATGTAATAAAGTTGTTTTCCAAAACGTGCCTAACAAAGGGTTCTGGCATTCCACTAAGTAAGGACAGTCAAGCAGCCAGGCTGCTTCAGGAACACTCTGAAGATAAAGAGGTTAACAACCAAACCTTCCCTGTGCAGGCCTGGATCGAAACCTCAGTCCCCTCTGTCACCTCCGCCAACATTACTGTAAGCAGGTCCCTCAACTGCTCTCTGCCTCAGTTTCCTCATCTGCACAATGCAAAGAGTAACAGTTCATGCTCCCCAGGTTGTTGTAAGTCTTGTCTGAGTTAATGTGTGCAAAGAGCTTAGCTCAGAGCTCAGCATACTATAAGCGCTCAATAAGTGTGCATGTGGGGTGGTCCTACCCCTAAACCCAGCTCCAGGCCTGAGGTGTAGGTGGAACCTAGTCTCCCTCCCCTCCTCCCCCATGCTACCCCCAAGGCCAAGCCAGCAGCTGCCGCAGACCAGGCCTCAGAGCAGCGCCAGACGGCCGCCTCCCCACCCCCATGGCAGCTGCACCCTGAGGACACAGTGTACATTCTTTCCTAGACAACTGCAGCCCAGGGCCACCAAGTGACCCCTCCGCATTCAGGCTGCGTCATTTTCTGTCCACTCCTCCCATCCTTGGTGTCTCTGTCCTTCCCCCCTTACGCCCCCAACAAGGCCTACAAAGGTCAAGTCTCGGGACCCCACGAGGTTTGCCTCTAGCCTCACTGTTAACATTAGCCTCACTGTTACCATCTAGGACATGGGGACACAGGGAGCTGGAGTCTGGACAAGTAGGCACGCCCTCCACACACACAGAGACAGCCTCAAGCCACGTGGTTCTTTACCACCATGTGCTTCTCCATGCTCTCCAAGCCACCTCCACAAGGCAGCACTCACAGCTTAGCATGCCCCATGAAATCACCACTTCATGCCCACTGCCCAGATGAGGAAGCCAAGAACAAGGAGCTATAGGGCCTATACATCAGAGGCCAGAACACTTTTCTATAAAGGGCCCAGTGGTCCCTGTCCTGTCCAGACAGCCCTACTTATGGCAGAGGCAGCCACAGGTGACATAATACAAATGGGTATAGCTGAGTGCAAATAAAACTTTATTTATAACAATAGGCTGAGGGCCAGGTCTGAAGCTTGCTAGAGTTTCCTAACCCCCTACTCTGAGCAATTCACAAGTCTTAATCCACACACCATCACAACCACCACTAAAAGAGGGTATATCATTTTCTCCATACCCCATATAAGAAAATTAAGTCCCAGAAAGATTTCAGGATGTGCCCAAGGCCGCCCCTAGCCACAGAGTGATGGCACCTTAGCTTGGAGGGGTGTGGGAAGGGAGAAGTGGGAAGGGAGAAGGGGCTTCCACAGTAAAAATGGGGTTCCAGCCCACATCGGTTCACTCAACAGAACCATGTGGCTGTGCTGAGGAACAAATAGGGTCCAGGACACCCTGAAATCACAGGAAAGAATCGTGTGAAGAAAAATTCCCTAGAAAAATACTCAGGAGTGTGTATGTGCATGTTAGCAGGCATAGGGCCCTGACTGCTCCCCAGCAAATTCCAGAGGACAGAGGGTAGGAAGGGGGCCGGGCACACCTGACCCCATACATGGCAAACACAAGCAGCCTGTGCACCCCCGAGCCTTTGCACAAGTCATCTCCTCCACCCAGAATGCTGACGCTGCTTACATGCCAGCTAATACCAGGTTCACCTCTCAGTGCCACCACCCTAGGCTTGCAATGAGTTCCCCTCACCCCCCAACCCCATGTTCCCTGGCACTTGTTTGGTCTCTCCCGGCAGCCTCAATCTTCTCTTGGGGTTCATGAAACAAAAGGTAGCAGCAAGGCCTGGCATGGCTCATGCCTATAATCCTAGCACTTTGGGAGACTGAAGTGGGAGGATTGCTTGAGGCCAGGCGTTCAAGACCAGACTGGGCAACATAGTGAGACACCAACTCTGCAAAAACTAGAAAACTTAGCAGGCAGGGCAGGGCAGCATGTGCCTATAGTCCCAGCTACTGGGAGGCTGAGGCAGGAGCATCGCTCTCTTGAGCCCAGGAGTTGAGGCTGTAGTGAGCTGCGATGACACCACTGCACTGTAGCCCAGGAGACACAGCAAGATCCTGCCTCAGAAAAGAGGTGGTTCCCAGAGCCTGATGCGATATGGCTGCAAGAAATGTCCCCCTGCCCTCTCTGTGCTCCTACCCAGATCAAGAAGGAAGATAAACCGAACAAACTCTTTATCCAACTCTTTATCACCAAAAAGAAGGTTTCCAACCCCGAGACGGACAGCAACAACACAAGGATTAGAAGAAGCAGCTGGCAAATTCTAGGAACTGTTGGGAAAGTCACTGGAAACTTATTTCCCTTAAAATTCTCAATGGGTTCTTCCATAAGGCTCAGGCTCAGCTTTTATGCTCAGTAAAAATGCACAAGTGAGTCCAGCAGCTAACGAACAGAGGTGAAATGCGGCCCGTCCATACAACAGAATGTTACTCGGCATAAAGAGAAATGAAGCTCGGCACGGTGTACCCAAGAACGTGATGCTGAGCAAGAGAACCCAAACACGAGAGGCCACACACTGTATGATTCCCCTTACACTGAAATTTGCCTCCAAAATACGCAAATTCCACAGAGACAGAAAGCAGATTAGTGGTTGCCAAGAAGTGTGTATTGGGGGGGGGGGGGGGTGAAAATGGGGAGCAACTGATGGATGGGTCTGGGGTCTCCTTCTGGGGTGATGAGAGTGTTTTGAAACCAAGTGGAGGTTATGGTGGCACAAGATTATAAATGCACTACACACCAATGAACTGCTCACTTTACCATGATTAATTTGATGTGAACCTTGCCTCGATTTAAAAAGGAAGAGGAGTACCCGGATGGTGCTGAGTCCCCAAGGCTGGGGCTGGGGGAGCCTGGCATCTGGGCCTGTAGAGAGACAGCTATACTGATGACTGCCTGCCTTCATGTTATCCCAAGGCCCAAGGGAGGAAAACAATAAACCAATATACACACCCACTCCAGCAAGCTGTCAGGTAGTAGTTGGTACCATTTTCCCCATCAGATGCTCTTAGTGTCAAACTTTCAGTCAACGTTGAAAGTTTACTGCACAAAATTTAAGGCACAGAGGCAACAAAAGCCCCAGGACTGGAGGGGACCCGATGGAGCTCCCCTAGTCTCAGCTCTAGGAAGGGGCAGGCCCAGCCTCCAACACTCACTATCTGGCCACAATGACAACTTCCAGGATGGGCAGGGCCCATTTGATGGTAAGAAGAAAAAGCAATATGGAGTTGACAACGTGGAGAGAAGGAGAGTTCTCTCCTGAACCAGGAAGGAGGAAGGCCTGTAGTCACTTTCTGTTAACATATAAAGACCACATGAAAGCTAGCAGAGCCAAGAGCTGCAAAGAAGGGTCCTGGTTAACATAATGGCACCTGGATCAAGCTGTACCTGAAGTCAATCAGCCCTGGACTTTAGTTACATGAGCCAAGACTCATGCTTAAGTTTTGTTTTGTTTTTTAGAGACAGAGTCTCACTTTATCACCCTCGGTAGAGTGTCGTCACATGGCTCATAGCTACCTCCAACTCCTGGGCTTAGACCATTCTCTTGCCTCAGCCTCCCGAGTAGCTGGGACTACAGGCACCTGCCACAACACCTGGCTATTTTTTGTTGCAGTTTGGCCAGGGCTAGGTTCAAACCCGCCACCCACGGTATATGCGGCTGGCACCCTACCCACTGAGCCACAGGCGCCACCCTTAAGCTTAAGTTTAAACGGTTATCTGTCCCTTTCAGCCAACAGAGGTTCTCTGTTGAGAGGGGCTCTCAAGTGCTATTTGTGATAATTCTAAAGTCCCCTAAAAGAAAGGTTTGGTGAATTCCTAAGGAAGTTTCTGAAGCCATAGGATTCCAGAAGCTTTAGAGCAGGAAAGAATGATAAATCAGGCATTTTTATATGAAAAAGGAACACAGCAGAGTGGAGGGGAACACACACAAAAAAATCCCATCAAATTCCAGTCTCCTGTGTCCAACTGAATTCCAGGCAGCAGACGCAAAAGCCCTCTGAGCACTTCCAGACCTGTATGCTCTTAACAGCCTGAAGCAATTACAGCAGCAGTCTAGCCAGGCCTTTACTCCACGCCCCACCCCCCAGGGCCAAGAAGGGAGGGACAGAGACAGACACAGAGACAGAGATTGACACAGAGACAAAGAGACAACAGAGAGACACAGAGAGAGAGAGAGACAGAGACCAAGAGAGATGCAGAGGTGGAGAGGGAGCTCCCAAAAGGTCAGGGAAAAGGGACCAGGCAGAGAGAGTCAAAGGACGGAGACCCTGGAAGAACCCAGAGGCCTGAGGGCTCAGCCACTCTGGAGAGAGCAGCTGGTGGGCAGCAGCTGGCCACTGCAGGGCTGGCCAGAGGTATCCCTCAAACCTATTCTCTGGGCAGAACCTGGGTTGGAGCATCTGGGGGACCATCCAGGGACTGGGTCCCTGTCCACCCAAGTCCCCTTAAAGGGAGCTTTTTGAATTCAAGCAGAGCTAAAATTCCCTCCTGCTCTCTACAAGAACAAAGGCTGTTGGGGAGGTGGGATCAGACTCAGGTGCTAAAGAAAGATCCCAAGAGAGGGAGGGGGAGGCAGCCCCCTTAGGGAACCCAGAGGGGGCTAGAGTGGCAGCCACCCTCGGAGCAGGGTGGGACTTCAGACCTACCCCACTCCCAGCTAGCGCAGCCTGGGGCCTTGCACAAAATAGGAAGGATAGTAACTCCAGCATCTGAGCTGGGAAGAAACCCAGGGCATCACTAGATGATAGTTGTCACCATGTGTGCGCCTCCTCTATGCTGGCCTCTAAGTAAAGGACTCATCTCTGCCTGAAATTCTACTATCCAGTGGTATCAGGCAGAGAAAAGGACCCAGCAGGCCTAAGTGGGCCACGTGCCTCCCTTGGCCAGGCTCCTAGTCCCCACGCCACCCCCACTGGTGCTGTAGTAAGACGATCCAAGACAACCTCCCTAGGGGCTGGGTGGCCTGGAGCAGCCTGATGGAATTGCTGGGCACTAGGAAGGCAGGAGCAGTGTAGCACAGTGGCCCACGTACCAAGAAAGCCTGAGGATGAAGATATCACATTCCTTCACCTGGCCACTGTTCTCACCCCAGCCCAAACTGTCAGATACAGTTTCTGGGGCAGCTGGGTGACCATGGCGGACAGAAGCCTCTGTGAGTCCCTCATTAGCCCTGCAATCAACTTCCTCTATTTGAAATGGAAACACAACAAGCTTCCAGCCTAGACTATAATGAGGTTTACTGAAATAGCAGAAAATCCTTCAGAAGCAAACTACAGGCACTTAATCTCTGCACGTTCTCCCCCCACCACCACCACCACCAGTCTCAGTTCCACTTTCTATTTAAAGAGAAGGAAAAGCTCCTCTGTGCCAGGTGCAGTGCCCAGCCACGGTGACACACAGACACAGAGTGCCAGTCCCCCAAACCCTCTGCCCCTGGGCCCGAGGTGCCTGCCACCATCTGTGCTGCTGCCATGAGTGCTACCCATGTCAAGCAGTGACACAGACATGATGGATCACATGCCTGTGTCACCAAGGACCCCATCAACCAGACAGGCTGCCACATCCCGGAGCGTGGCAAGGACCTTGCCCGGCACCAGCAAACAAGCCTGAGAGCCATATTTCAATCAGCACCTTCACAACCACCATGGGGGTGGTTGTGCCCCCTGCCCCAAAAGGCTGACCCACAGGAGGAGTCAGCCTGGGAGAACAAGGAGGAGGCCTCGCCATACAATTACTAGGCCCCCTAGCAGGCCATACGCATCTCTTGGAGCAGGGGATGTGGCCTGGCTGAGAGTGCCAAGGGCCCTGCTGTTGCAGCCTCCAGCAGGGGACAGCTATGTGCAGGTGGATGCCCTGGGCCCCCAGGCTATAGTTGTAGCTGTATGTCAACACACAGGGTCTGGCTGTCCCAGAGCTACAGGTCCAAGAAGAACCTGCTCGACATGCAACCCTCCAAGGATGCCCTGAAGCTGTCAGAGTGCTTGGTGGCATCAGGCAGGACAGCAGTCCCACCTTCCCTTGGAGGACCAGTGACCCAGCACCCCCCCCACAACAAGTCCCCACCACCCCCACAGAGGAACATCTCTGGCAGGAGCCCTAGTACCATGGTGGGATAAGCCATCAGGCTGCAGAGAGGCTACTTGGAAAAGACAAGGACTTCCTTGTACCAGTGTCCCCAACCCCAGGCAGTGTGTCCACATGGGCACACATACTAAACAGCCAAGGCACCTGCTGCTGTGGACCCTGGAGGTGTGGTGCAGACTTAGACTTAGGACATGTTGTTCCAGAGCATCAGACGCCTGACAGACTGCCACCTGTAGGATGCAAAACCCTGTTCTGTGGTCCCAGGAACCCTGAGCTAGGGGAGGGTTCTCTGTCCTGGGCTCCTGCCACGTAGTAGCTGTAGGGTCCTGAGCCTTTCTCTGACCCTGGTGTTTCTTTCCTCCAGCCTGCCCCCTCACCCCGCCCAGTGAGGGTGCACAGGCTGAAGATGGAACATTTACCTGCCTTTAAAGAAAACAGACCAAAGAGCAGCCCATGTGCTGGAGCCCCAGGCTGGGTCCGGCAATAACCCTGGGAAGCAGGGTTCCCAATTCCCTGCTGGGGAGACGGAGTCCTGTCTAGCTGGGCTTACTTTTCCCACCCAAGAATCTTTGGGATCCCTCAGGCCTGGGAGGCTGCACATACAGCCCTAGCCCAGCCCAGCACCAAGGAACAAAGATACACCAAGGAACAAAGAGACTCTGGACTGTAAAAGAGAGTGTTTGTCCCTCTGGGGCCCTGAGCTGGCCACCTTACCCAGGATTGGGTCCCAGGTGGCTGCCTGCTATACAGAGCTTAAGGCAGGGGTAAAGGGTGGGGGTGGGGCATGAGCCGCTATCCCAAGCAAGCAATGAACCAAACACCCCAAACCCTGATAGAGCACTCAGTATGTGCTGGGAGCAGAACACCAGGTGTTCCTAATCAGAGCGTAGCACTCTGTCCCAGGGTTCCCAGGCCCACACCTGCCCCTGCCTCCCCTCCCTCACTCCAGCCACCAAGGCCACATGCTACCTCCTACTTCAGGGCCTTTGCACTTGCTACTCTTGCCACCTGCAACACCTTTCTCAGTTCTTCTTGTCCTCTGGTTTCTCCTCCTGCTGCACGCCCTATGCCGGGTCCCACCTCCCAGCCTTTGTCCAAGCCATGCCCCCTCCTTCCCACCACCCAGATCAGCAGCAGAGCCCAAGTCACCAGAGGGCTCCCAGCTAGGCGCCCAGCCTTACCTTGGTGAGGTCCTCAGACCCGCCAGCCTGGCCCGTGGCCAACAGCGGGGATGGCCGCAGCAGGGGGTCTGGCAGCAGCTCCAGCCGAGGGCGCTTGCTCTCAATGAACTCCATCTCTGCCTTGCCCAGCTCAGGCAGGTACGAGTGGGACTCAGCTCGCAGGTGGAGTTCCTGGGACCTGCAAGAAACAAGGGCACATGGTGAAACATAGGATGGGGGCTCTGAGACCCTCAAAGCCCCGACTGCCCGCCTCTCCATTGAGCACCTGCTGTTACCAAGCTCTGTGATCCTAAGGAAGGCGCTTATAGGAGTCCACCTTCCAAGGTCATGCAAGGCAGGGGTCAACTACAGCTTTGTTGTCCTTCAAGTCAATGTTCACTGATCACATTTATAGAAAGGGAGTGTACTGGCACGGACGCTACAGCACTCTACAGTGACAGCCCTCTGCCCCTGAAGCAGCCTCATCATCCCCACCCTTGGCTGGCTAGAAAGATAAAGAGTCTTGAGCCCTACCTTAGGCCTTCTGAACCAGACCCCCATCTGGCTTGCTGCTCACCACTCCTGCCTGAGCCATACCACAAAGGCCACTGAAGGTCCACACTGGCAGTCCAGGGGTCATGTGGCTCTTCCCTGCTCATCCCTATCCTTGCCCCAAATTACAGCTGCACCAGGTCAAGGAGAATCAGCCCCTCATTTACTCTCAGCCCTGGAAGCTCTTCCATGGCCCTGGACTCGGAGGTGTACAGGCCTCTCCTCACCGTTCATTTCCGGGCTGGAACTCTGACAACAGGGAGGGCCTCCTCCTCTGGGGCTGGATGATGGAGCCAGGCGATAGGTGGGAGGCATAGTCACGAGGGTGATGCTGATACTCGAGTAGCCCGACGTCCTGCAGTAGGGGACAGAGGAGCGAGTGAGCATGGGCAGGCAGCAGGCCCCCTTGGCAGTCATGGGCACAGAGGGTCAAGGCCAAATGCTTCCCGTGGGCTCACTACCGCCCCAGGTAGACACGCCTACATTGCAAAGGGACCCTCTGCACCAGTCTGGCCAGAAGTCACTCCTGGGGCCAAGCCAAAGAGGAAAAGTAACTCAGACTGCTAAACACTCTGGCAGGCACTGGTTGGAGTCTGTCCTACAGCCTCACCAGGACCCACAGTCACACCCACTTTCCAGATGAGAAAACCAAATCTGGGAGAGTTCATAGGGCCTGTCCAAGGCCACAGGCTAGGACCATCTGCCTGCAAAATCTGTCTCTAACCACTACACACACCTGTCAGCCATACTGGTATAGAGGGAGGAGGGAAGGCTGTTCCTGCTTCCCCACCGTCCTACCCTACCTCTGCCATGCCAATAAAAAGGGAAAGAGAGTGGGTCCCTCCAGTCTCCAGCTCAAGAAGTTCAAGCTGGGACAAGCCAATAAGCCCAGACTATAGAGGCAGGTGGGGCAGGGTTGTTTATAACAAAGAGAAATGTGTTAACAAACAAAACTGAATAAAAGACACGACGCAATTGTTCTCTCCTTGGAGTGTAAGTAAGTGTCCATGTGAGGGGTGGGGGCTCAGGCACCACTCGCTGGGCAAGGATGGACAACAGCAAATGCCAAATGTCTGCGAGGCTCAAAGACCAAATTTCAAAACAGAGCTTCCAACTTAGGAGCACCCCACCTAGTCCTGTCCTGTAAAAGAAAAACTCTCGCCTGTAAGGCACGTATTGAAGTCAGAAGGATAAGCCCCAGGCAACCCCCCCTCCTTTATTATTAATAAAACATCATCCATTTTTAAAGATGCTCTCCTAGACCAAGCATGAGCCAGGCTGCTCTAGGCTGCCCTCTGGACTAGGCCTGGACACTGGGGGTACAGCAATGCCAGTGTCAGGTTGTGATCATGCCATGTCAGGTTGGAGAGACAACCCCATCCTCAGTGGCTCCTCTTAGTAATTTTCTACGCACTGACCCCCACCCGCTGCACATCAGCTATAAAGCCCCAGCTGTCTTTGCTGTCTTTGGAGTGGAGCCTGATCTCTCTCCCTTATAGTGATGGTCTTGACACTGATCACAATAGTCCTGAATAAAGCCTTACTGTTTTAACAAGTGTCAGAATCAATTTTTTGTTCACACGTTACCTATTACCATCAGGGGGCAAAGGGGGCAGGGAATTCAAATTAACAAATTAGATGTACCCCAACTGCCAAAACACCCTGATTTGAGAAACGTTAAAATGTTTTTTTTTTTTAAAAAGACAGGAACAAACCTCTCAAACGAGAAAACCAACCAGGCTTCACTCAGGTGCCAATGCTAATCGATTAGTTCCATCTGCTTAGAACACTCAGCTAGACTATGTGTGGCAATCAGTTAGTGATGTCTGACATGGGGGAGGCTTCAGAGAGAACAGGATTGCTGGTGACTATTTCTTCCTGGCACCTTTTCTTAATTTTCAATTTTCTTTTTTCTTTCTTTCCTTTTTTTTTTTTTTTTTTAAGAGACAGTCTCACTTTATCACTCCTGGTAGAGTACTGTGGCATTACAGCTCACAGCAAAATCTAACTCCTGGGCTTAGGCAATTCTCTTGCCTCAACCTCCCAAGTAGCTGGGACTACAGGCGCCTGCCACAACGCCCGGCTATTTTTTTGTTACAGTTTGGCTCGGGCCAGGTTTGAAGCCGCCACCCTCGGTATATGGGGCCAGCACCCTACCCACTGAGCCACAGATGCCGCCCCAATGCCCAGCTATTTTTTGTTGCAGTTTGGACAGGGCCAGGTTCAAACCCAACACCCTCAGTATATGCGGCCAGCGCCCTACCCACTGAGCCACAGGCACTGCCCAATTCTCCCAATTTTCTATAAAAATATAATCTTTTTTTCATTAAAGTTGTTTTTATAAAAAGCATCAGAGATCCCAGGTAGATATGCCGAGAATGTACCTATTTCAGACCCTACAAAACAAGCCCAGAAGAGCCTGAGAGCCAGGAGCAAGACAGAAATTAACAGGGAGCCCAACAACCTCAGAAGCTGGAAAACTTGAGGGAAGGACCACCCCAGGCAACACAATGTAGAAACAAATAATCGCAGGGCCTCGGGCTGGGGTTATGGTCTGGCCCTGTTACAAAAACTCTCCAGGCCTCAGTTTCCTCAGGCTCCCATATTTGAAGGGGCTGCCTCCCTCTCACCCAAGACACTAGGTGTGTGCACACAAGGAGGAGGAGGAGAAGATGGGCCTAGGGAAAGGAGTGGAGGAGGCTCCAGGCTGCCAGGCAGAGATCTCACGTACACACAGAGGTGTGAGAGAAAATCAGCAGGCCGTGCAGTCTGCCAAGAGGAAAATCCTCAATGCCCAGCTCTCTCTCACACTAAAGCAAAATGAGCAAAGAGGCAGACAGTCCAATCCCTCGGGAGAAGGCCTCAGCAAGACGGCACCCACAGCTGCCAACAGAGGTGGGAAGAGGCGCAAAGCAGCACTCTGCCCCCGCAGTGGGGGCTTGAAAGGTCACACACAAGACTATTTGGCCTTCGTTTCTCGTTTAGGAGATCCTCCAAAGAGAAACTTGGGAACCATTTCTGCAGGTGTCTACACTGCCCTCCACTCCACTCTGAAGCAGGTCTCCAGAGTTGAGCCAAGGACCCCCTCCACCCCACCCAAGGGCAAGAATAGAGGAGACCAAGAAAGAAACTGACCCAAGGTGCAGCCCACAGTGGTGCCAGGAGCCTGAATACAACCAGGCTGGAACCTCCCTACATGATGACACTAATAATATTAACCATAACAATAATAATAATATCCAACACTCATACATTGCCTGTGTGAACCTGCAGCTAAATGCTTTAAACATATTCATTAACTTAATCGCTACAGCAACCCCAGGAGGTGGGTATAACAGGTATCCCGACACAAAGATGACAGAATTAAGGCACCGAGAAGGTAAGAGGCTTATCTAAGTCACACAGCAAGAAGGAGGCAGGTTCTGACCTTCTAGACAGAGGCTGAGCTGGATTTCTACAGAGGCACAAATGGAGAACAGACCCCTAGGCTCTGAACCTGCCCTAATCGGTGACAGCAGCAAACCCAACGTGGGGAGAGGTAGCCCCTTGCCCTCCCATTGGCTTCCAGGACTACTGCTCAACCAGGGAGGCAGGAAAAGTGTATTCAGGCGAGACACCCACCTGGCCTGGGGGCTTTTCTCCAGCCATGGCACTAATAAATTATACCCTTAAAACTCTTTGGGAAGGTGACAGGCCACAGTGGAAAAGCAATTTACCCAGGAGGGAATCCCAGCTGGAGCCTCTCTGGCTGGGTCCTAGAGAAGCAGGGCACAAGGCTGGGTGTCTGGTCGTATGTCCAAAGCTAGGTCCAGATTCCTGAGGTGTCTGAGCAAGGGGTTGGAAGGAGGAATTGGAGGGGTGAGGGGGGCGCAATGCCCCTCTCTGCACCCCCCCAATGGAGCTCCTCACCCCAGCAGGGGGCAAGGAAACATCTGGGGCCACACATGAGAGCAGAGGAAGATTCCACCCTCTCCTGGGCCCCAGGTTGATGGGTCTTCCTGGCATGAGGAAGCTACAGTTAAGAGTGATCCCACCTCAGGGCCTTTGCACATGCTGAAGCCTCTACCCGCAATACTCCTCAGCCAGATCCCACATTCTTGGCTGTCTCCTCCCTCAGGTTCAGCTCCAAAGTCAGCTGCCCAGTGAAGCCTCCTCCCCGATCCCAGACTTAAATCTGGGCTCCCTCAAATACAGCCCACCCACTCTTCTCCCACCCTGATAGTTGTTGCCATAAATTATCAATGCCCAGGGATAGCGATGCTTGTCTGTGCTGTTCTCAGCTCCGTTGCCAGGGCTGGAAAAGAACTGGCACAGGACATGCCTGATAAGTATTTTCTGAATGAATGTATGAATGAATTAATGAATCTTCCAGCATGAGGGCTCCCGAGAGGCTCTCACCTGAGCCGCAAATCATCCCTCCATAGCCTCTCTTGAGAGCATCCACAAGTGCCTGGAGCTAAGCTACAAAGCCAATGGAGAGAGACCTGCTGGCACTCAGGATATGGGCAAAGGCTCTAACATTCCATCCTGGACCTGCCTAGCCCAGAGCAACATTACCCCATCACTGAAGGTCTAAAAAGCTGCCAGTCTGCAAATGGGGAGGGGGGATGGGGGGGGGGAGCCTGGGTACGTGGGACATGAGGGCATTCTAAACCCTTTGTAGCACGTCGACAGAACCCTGGCATCTAAGTTTATGACCAGCATGCTCAGGCCCTGTGTCTGTGACATAGGACCCCATATCGGTTTATAACAAATTGGAAATTAAACAGACTGGTTCTTCCCACAGAGAGCCCGATAAACACTATTCTAGGGCAAGAGTCAGCACACTAAGGCCCAAGGCCAAAGCAGTCTTGTCCAGCACTGCTGGCACAGGGCCACGCCTGTTCTGTTACACACTGACCACACTGCTTTCTCGCTATGGCAGTGAGGATCGGCTGTGTGGCCCACAAAGCCTGAAATATTTACAGAGAAGGTTTGCTGACCCCTACTCTAGAGGAAAAGGGGCCAATACAGGGAAGGATACTAATGGCAATGTCATAATAATACCATCATTGTCAACATCATCGTTACTACGTTATTGGTGACATCAAATGCCTGCTTATGCCATCCACACTCCACGCAAAGGGCTCTGCACCTGTCAACTAATTTTATCCTTATGATCTTGTAACTCTCCTTTCCCCAGCTGATGGGGAAACTGGGGGAGCAGAGGGAGGTAAGGCCATTTGCCCACAATATCGCAACTAGGACATCACTGAAGCAGGACATGAATGCAGCAGTCTGGCTCCAGAACTGATGCCATGAAGTGCTTTTCTATACAGAGACACAGAGAGGTTAGTAATTTGCCCATGGTCACACAACAAGAAGGAGTGGTGCTTGGGTTCAGACTCTGTGTCTCTGCTTTTAACTTTGTTCATTCAGCCCAAGAACCTGGAATAGTCCAGGAAACTCGTAGGCCACAGGGGACTTGGGGGAGAAACTAGAATGAAGTCGGGCCACAGAAAGCCCAGAAGGAGCCAGGGTGGGCAGGGAGTGTCAGTTTCTGGCAAAACAAAATCTGTGAGCATTTTGCTACTTAATCTTCAACCCTGGAAGACCCTTGGTTCCCCAGGACCCCTAGGGAAAGACTCAGGGTGCTATACTATCCAGGAGGAAAGCTGGGACCATGAAGAGGGCCCTAGGAGAGGCAGGGGCACAGAGAGACTGTGAAGGTTGGACAGGGGACCCAAGACTGATATAGAGGCTTGGAGTGCAACTGAGGCTGGGTCAGGAGCACACAGGAGCTTTTCCACAGTCTTAGGGTCCAAGCCTCTGCACACAAACACTCACCAAATTAAGCCTTCCATTTGCACTGGGCACAACACACCACTAGCTAGAAGATGATGCCACCAAGGCCTGGGCAGAGGAGGCAGTCTTGGCTGCATCATTCTCCCACCTGGGCTCCAGGCCAGGTGTCCAGCAGCCCCCAACAGAGAAGAGGCCCTACCTGGGTCTCCTGTTACCCTGCCAGGATGGAACAGATGACTACCATGTATTTATTGCATGTAAGCTCCACCACAGCATTCACAACATCCATCCTGCAGACGGGAAAACCAAGGCCACACCACATGGTTAAGCAAGCAGCCTAGTATCACTCAGCAAGTTAGGGACAAGCAGAGATCTTGGCAGATCGAAGCCAGACTAAGGTTCTTTTTAGCTCCAGAAGGACTTGTCATCAAAACAGCTCTGAGCCCAAAGGAACCGAATGAGGCCTCTGGGCAACACGGGCCAGCCCAGGAGACAAGTCTGTTGGCACATGAGTGGGAGTCACCTGTATCTGGGAAGGTTACAGGTCACCAAGCCCAGGCCCATTCCCTGGGTCCACTCAACCCACCTCGGCTGCTGTCCAAGGACTCAGGACACACAGGCTCCCACCATCAACTCACCCTCTCAGAGCTGTACCCTGAGATGGGTGTTTTCTGTGCCTGAACATCCTTCCTCCTCTGTCCACTAGACTGAGGCGTTCAGGAAGAGGACGGCATCTTGGAAACTGCATCCTGCCCACTGAATAGGCAGGAAAAGGGTGGGAGTAAGGGGCTGCCAGGGAGGAGCCTCCAGATTACAGACCCCTCTGCTCATCCACAGCCAGTGGCAGGGAAGCAGAACCCTAGACACACGCTCAGGACGGCAAGGCCTCCTGTCTGGTGTGCCTATAACTCCCGTTCCTACTGTTCAAGTGGCAAGTGGGGTCCACAGTGGGCAGCCCCAGTGTGAGGCGGGGTGTTGGGCAACCTCCCCGGAAGAAGCACACGCGGGTGGGTTCAGCTTCTGCCCCCACACAAGGGCAGAAATGCTCCAACTGTGGCTGCCAAGTTGGGGCCACCCCTCACCTCCTAAAGGGAGTGGTGACCATTCAGTCCTGTCCAGCCACCTCCTATATCACTGACAGCCCAACAGAAGAGTGGGAGGTGTCTGGGGTCAGCGGTGACTGCAGGTGTCCAGGAGAGGGTGTGGCTTGGGCAAAAGAGGCAGAAGGGCAAGGGCCATAGAACCTAAGGACTCCCCAAGGCTGAGCCTCTGGGGAATAAGATGGGAGAAGGATGGGAACCTCTGGCAGGACAGGACAAAAGCCAGAGGCATCTGACAGTGGCCCCCCGGGAGACAGGTCCCCCATCCAGGCGGCAGAGTAACAGTAACAAATGATACATAGCAACAACAGTATGTGGACTCAGGCTGACCCCGGGCCTTGCCCTATCATAAGAACTCCAGCCACATCATCAGCTCTGGACCTCACAAGAACACAGGAGGTTGTCCTCTTAGTGACCCCATTTTACGGATGACAAAACTGCAGCTCAGAGAGGTTAAGCAACTTGTCCAGTTTCCTCACCTGCAACATGTTTCCCCACCTACAAAGCAACAACCATAACATAACAGTGGCCACCTTGGGGTGACTAGGGAATCCAGGGAATAAAAAGCTTTGCATAACAACATTTGACCTGCAGCCCATGCTCCATTAACAAGAACTCTTCTTTTCATTATTGTCATTGGTGATAATGATGCTACAGATGACGATAACAATATTTAGCAATCATGTCCTACCAGGAGCATGTTCCTCAGGCCTGGGCACACAATAGGTGCTCAAGAAATAGAAGTATTGCAGCACAGGGGCTCCTGACACCGCGGCAGGTGCTCTTTTCACAGTGATCTAACCCAAGGCCTGTGACTTAACCTCCTGGGCCTCAGTCTCCTCATCTGCAAAGTGGAATGACAGTATGAGCTGCTCGTGCATAGAGATGCTTTGTGAGAAGACAGTGACTCTATCTGGGGAATGCTGTCATGACAGCAATCTGCGATGGACTCGTGTCTTGCAGCTGGCTCTGCAAAGTGTCCAAATCTATAGGAGGCCACTGTGTCCGGGACTCCCCCAAGCTGGGCCAGTGAGTTCTTATGCAAACACTTCTCGCTCACTGATGAAAATGCCCTCCCACGCCACTTCCTCTCTGTGTCTCATGAGGAGCAACCACACAGGCCAAGCAGGACACACACACACACACACACACACACACACACACACACGGGCCTGACAGAGTCAGCTTCTGCACCAGCTGTGACTGCCAGGCCTCACGGCCCCTCCCCAAACAACCAGGGGTCAAATGGGGTAAGCCCAGGACTCTGAGGACCCCTCAGCAAGCACCCCGAGACCCACTATACAGTATCCAACTGTACCAAAAGAACAAAACGAAGGCCCATCCTCCCAGCCAAACCACACAGCAAGAGGTGAGGCAGGAAATGGGACTCCTACTTATAGGTGAGAGGAAGAGGTGCAGCTTAGGAGACCCGGCCAAGGGCACACACGTGTGAGGGAAGGCACACTAGGGGCCCACCTGCTCCCTGGGGCAGATCATCTGCCCCAACCACAGGCCAGGGTCCCTGGTGAACAGAGCCACCACCTGTACTCCCACACGCTCCATCAGGAATTCGGAGGTGTAATGGGGCTGGCCTCATCATCTGACAGGTGAATAAACTCTAGTCCCATGAGCATCAGGGAAAAGGGAGGGTGTGACCCACAGCCCCAGGAGGCCTCCCCAACCCTACAACAGCAAGGAAACAGAGGTGAGACTTAGCTGCAAGGAATGTGTATACAACTGGTGCTCCCTAGCAAGAAAGATATGTATACAGCAGGCACTCCATGTTTGCATGTGAATGACACTACCAATCAAGAGAGAGGCAGAGCCCCAGCTCAGCCTAGCTCCAGCTTTATAATAGGAGCAAAGAGACTTTACCAGATGTCCCAGGGCCAGGGCCTCTGTTGGAGCATCTCCCATCTCCGTGGGTGGCTGGGAGCCACGGCTGCCACACCAGTCTGGCTCAAGAAGGAGGAACAGGATGGAGAGTCATTGGTACTAAAGGAGGCCCCCAAGGTGGCCCCCAGGCACACATGCGTGCCTCTTACCGTGTGGGGCCGGGCAATCTGCACTGGGTAGGAAATGCCATGTGGTGGGTAGCGGGGCTCAGTGGCCCTCCACGTCTGTGCCACGGGCTGAGTGGATCCAGACATGGCAGTGGGAGTCCAGCGGGGCTCTCTCCTAATCACCACTGAGGATTAAAAGCTAGTCCTGGTCATCTGCTCTCGGGCCACCCCGTCACAGGCACCTGTGAGAAAACCAGAAAAGAAAACAAGATCAGCCCTGGGAAAGCTGGCTCCTTGCAGGACTGTGGCAGGGTCCCCATGTTGTTCCTGTAGGCCCTGTGAGAGGCAGTGAACACAGACCCCACAGAGAGGTCTGTGTGGACCCTCCTCCGTGCACTGCCAAGCTTGTAGCCCACAAACAGCACAAGGACCCTGTAAGCCACAGAGCCAGGCTAGCAGCTGCTACACAAGCTAAAAGGGGCAAACGTCCCCTCCCTACCACCAAGGCCCTCATCTGGGAACCCCCACTCCACACTGCCCCCCAGCCACACTCTCTCACCCAACCTCATTCCATGGCCCACTAGGTGTTCTGAGTCACTGGGACAAAGTTCCGGGAAAGCACCTGGTAGTTCAGACACATGATTGGGCCTGGCCCGAGAGTCATGGCCAGTGGGAAAGGCTCACACAAGGTCCCAGGCAGAGGTGGCCAGAGTCAGCTCAGGCAGACCACAGGCCACAGCATGAACCAGGGCAGGGCCAGGGTCACTCTGTGACACTGTGATGTGGGACAGGACTGATTCAAGGTCAACCTGGACACAAGCTGGGAGGTTACAGGGCTGGGAAGCTGAGGACCATGCCCGGGAAGAGCCAAGAGCAGGACAAGAGCCGGGGGCCCTGCATCCTTCCTCAGGAGAGGACTCACCTGTGGCCACACAAAAAGGAAACGGTCCAACTACTTTACAGATGGGAAAACTGAGACCCAGAGAGAAGGAAGGACTCAGGCTACACTCCCCCCCCCCCCCCCACTGCAGGCCCCTCCAGAAGGTGCATCCATCAGGCACCTACAAACCCCTCTCCTCCCTACCCCCCACAAACCAAGTGCTGAGGACAATCTGCAGAGGCAGGAGCCAGGCCCTAGCTGTGGCCATCCAATGGGAGGGAGGGCTATACCCCCTGTGGTGGGAAGGAAGGGAAGCAAGACCCACCCCATCCCTGCAGTTTCACTGATAATCCTCTTCCCTGCCCTGAAACTGGTAACTTCCTTCTCCAAGTGGGTGGATGCTCAGGAGACGTGCCCATCTGCCATCTAATGAGGAAGAATGTTGGGAAGGCCCATTAAAATCATGACAACCAGAGGAGGAATGAGTGTGGATCACACTGTCCTTTCAGTAAACACTCTTCCCCTTCCCAGGCTCCAGGATTGGTCATGTGATCCAGGCCTAGCCAATCAGATTCCTGCATACCCCAGATCAGTGATTGGTTCATGGATGAGCATGTGACCCAATCTGAGCCAATGAAAATCAGTCTTGAGACTTTTGCTGGAAGGACCCAGAACAAGGCACTCTCCCCTGGAATCTAAGATAGGAATGATGAAAACCTGGGGCTCTCAGGGTCACCATGTAGCAGGAGCCTGACAAGAATGATGCCCATTGGTAGGAAGACAGAACTGAAGGGCAGAAAGAGAGTGCAGTCACATCCTGATGACGACTGTGCCCAAAGGCAGATCAAAGGCTGCCTTTTTTCATATTCAGGAGCCCAGGCACTTTGTGCCACTCAAGCTGGACTTCTATCACTTGCACAAAGAGCTCTGACCCACACAGAGAAAAAGAAGGCAGAGGAGGTGATCCTTCAATTGTGTTCTGTTGACCCTTCAGACAATGGAAAGCTGAGGGATTCACTGTTAAGACTGACACACCTACACCCATGTTGGGAAGTTGCCCAGCTGGACTTTTCCCCACCACTGAAGCACAGTGTACCATTTAATTCTTATGAACACAAGCACAAGTCCTGCTCCCCAAAGGAACAGGTGACTTCCCTCCCTCTGTACCTGTTTTATCATCTGCAAAATGGGGGTGATAACAGTCCCTACAAATCAGAGCCAACATGAAGATGACACAAATGCACACAGCTTTCCCTAAACATGGGACATTCATGCACCACTCTTGCTACTGAGATCATACTTATCTGGCTCCAGTCCTGTCATGTACTTAATTTTCTTCAAAACTAGTCGCTTTCATTCAGCTAGGTGTAACTATACTTAAGAGAAACTTGATAACCACCAGATGTATACAGAACCCAGTACCGCGCAAATAAACAGAAAGAATCAGGAAAGAAATGTATAACCATGAAAACTTCTATCCATATATCTACCACCTAAGTGCTCCCACAAGTGCAACCCACACCACAGGAAAGACAGGTGACACAACTCAAGCATTCAACAGGTGCCTGGCACACAGTGAGTGCTCAGCAAACAAGAACTACTATTATCACTGTCGCTGATAGTGACATGAAGTAGCTATAGCCAGGTCACAAGTATGCTATTGTGGCCCTGCCTGGCCCTACCAAAGGCAATGTGGCATCTGTGCTGCACCCAAAGATGAGAACCTGGACCTGGGAGAGGGAGCAGGTATGGCCACCAGGGGTGAGCCCTGTTCTAGCATCCCCTGTGGTTGAGCGAGCTTGGCTCAAAGCCCAGACGACCCTGGTCATTTGATGAAGCATAGCAAATTCTAGTCCACTCTCTAGAATTTCAACAGCTTCCTGGTCTCTCTGAACAGATGAGGCCATCACTTCAGCAGGAAGCTGCCCCTATTCCAAGGGCACTATGGGCAACTTCTAAAATGCTATTTGATTTTGAGTTGCATAAGGTGGCTGAAAGGTCTAATCTACCCACTGCTTTCTTAATCTCCTTTGCCCAATGAGGTACTGCCTGGGAATGATAGGCCCCTGGCACATGCTCACCATGGTGCACACAGGCTCCAGAAGCCAGGGAAGGTGACATGTTCCTAAAGTACCCCTGGGGCTGACTGGCTACCCACTTGCTCCATGTGACTCAAAAGGTGCCCACTGCCAAGCATGGGGGTTGGAATTTCTGCCCTACACTGGCCCAATGTCCTCATGTGCAGGATGGGCCCAAAGGCAGGGGATAAATCTGGTGACCTGGTTCTGCCCTTGCTCACCACGAGATTAACAATCTCCACCCCCTTTCCAATCTGAGCCATGTCTGCAGCCAACTAAAAAAAAAAATTTTTTTTAAAGAAAAAGTTTGGCAAGTTCCTCGAAAATTTAATCATAGAATGACTGTATGACCCAGCAATTTCACTCCTAGGAGTAACCCAAAAGAATTGGAAACAGGGACTCAAACAACATTTATCATGCATGTTCATGGCAACGCTATTTACAACGGCCAAAAGGCAGACACAGCCCAAATAATGGCCTGTGGGATCAACCATCACAAGGAATGAGGCTTGACATGCTACACCATGGATGAACCTAGAAAACCATGACATTGAATGAAAGAGGCCAGACCCAAAAGGCATGTATCTCACAATTCCATTTCCAGGAAAGGTCCAAACAGGCAAATCCCAAGAGACAGAAGGCAGAACTTGGTCACCAGGCTGAGGAAAAGAGAAAGGGGCCGAAACTACTCTGGGGCATGGGGTTTTACTACACTGCCGGGAAAGTTTGGAAAATAGAGGAGTCAGGTGTATAATTCCAAATGCAAAACAACACTTTTAAGCTTTGACTTTTCTTCAGCAAGGCTTGCAAGTGCATGCCAGGAAAAAAGTGATTTTACTTCCTCAAAGACAGGGGCAAGAGAGAGCAAGAGAGACTCACAAGGGCTCCAGGATCTGGTATTAACCAAAAACGGTTCTGGAGTAGGAATTTAGACCCAGTGGCCCTGAGGTCACTGCTGGGTCTGGCTGCTTTGGAGTCAAGAGTGGGGTGGTCAGCATTCATTTACTTACAGACACTTTGGGGTCCCACTGCACATGGAGCCCTGGCCTAGGTGCTGGGGACTTAATGTGAATGAAGCAGGTCCAGGCTGAAGGGCAAGGCACAGGCAGACAAGAAGCAGACAAGAAGCAGACAGCGGCCACTGGAAGCCCAGACCTACCACAGCCTCGGGGCAAGCAGGAGGACAGCAGAGAGAACTTCCAGAGGGTGAGGAAGAGTGAGTCAGGAGGTCAGGGAGGCACAGACCCAGAGGTGAGTACAGGTACCCTGTGTTTGAGAAATTCACTGAGTGAGAATCAGGGGGAGGAGCAGACAAAGGCATGGTAAAGATGGATTTGTTTTAAAGGCCATGGGGAGTCACGGAAGATGGTTGAGGTAGAGAGTAAAGGGTCAGAGTGTTTTACAAGCAGGCACTGTGGGGAGCAAGCACCCAACAGGGAGACCTGGGGAGGCTCCAGAAAAAATCTGAGAGAGGATGTTGATGGCACCGGAGTAGCAGTGACAGAGCAGTGACAGAGCAGGAAAGTGGGCAGATGGTGTGAAAGCCAGGAGAGAGACCAACTCTGCAGGCCTCAGAAGTAGCCCACACACGAGTGCAGGAGGACACCCTTCCGCAGCCTGACTCTAGCCTCAGTTTCCTCAGCTGCAAGCTGGGTACGTGAGAGTTCCTGCTCCACCAGCTTGGTAAACAGGAGGTGCTCTGTAAGGCAAACTCAGCGAGGCCAGGCCACCAAGGAGAAAAAGACAGTGCTCTGGCAAGGTTAAGGGACTTGCTGGTTCCAGGTGGCACAGGACATGCGATGATATCATCAGAGGTCCAAGTCACAAACAACAGCCCTGGGGTGCACTGCTGGCCCTTGAGTCTGGCATAGGATGGCAGTTAATGCCACAAATGCCCATGGAGGGGACTTCCCATTCATAGCATGCAGAGGGGGTGGCCCTGGACTGTGCCTGCTGAGGAGGCAGCACACACAGCAAGGGGCCTCTGGCTGCCCACAAGAGCACCCCACGGACTGCAATTTGATCTAGTGGCACCTGTCCACCTGCTAGCCCATGTCCCCCAGTCCATGGCTGCTGTACGGCTGTTGTAAGGCATGTAAATCCATAGGAGAATGCTGAGGACACACCCACTCCACCATCTTTTCCTGCTGCCTTGACACCTAAGCCAGAGTGGCCAGCACACAGTAAGGGCTCAACGAACAAATGTTGAGCAGAGGGCCAGCAATACTGTGATGCCAGACGCTGTCCACCTGGTGGACAGAGGCCCCTTTCCTGGGGGCCTGGAAGCTTCCAAGGGGCCTCCTGCCCCCACATTCCTCTCCAACGCTGGCAGGATGGCACGGAGACACATTCCAAAGATTTTCTGTGTCGTGAGCAGCCTGGTTCGGCTCCAGGGAGGATGGAATTCCTGCCTGGAGGTGCAGGGCTGAAGAGGTGCTTTGGGAGGATGACAGGTGGGAGAGGTCTGCACTGCCTGTGCCTGAAATGTTCTTGGAACTAACGGGCCCTGACTCCTGGCAGCTGGGGGAGTCTCAGAATTAAAACTCAGCCTGCCAGGCACAGTGGGCACACACATGCAGGACCCTCTTGTGCTCGGGAACCCAAGATAAAGCCTTCTTAGGTTAAGAGAAACCACCATTGCAGCAAGAAGCACCATAAAGAGAAGTTTCACAGGAAATCCCTAATTTCTGCTTTCACATAAAACCAGGGGTGCTTATATTACCCTATAACCCAGCAATTCCACGCCCAGGTATTGACAAAACGAGGAACTAAAAACAGGTGATAAAAACAAAACAACAAAACAAAAAGGACAAGAATGATCACAGCAGCACTAGCCAAAAAGTAGAAACAACCCAAATGTCATCAACTGAAGAATGGATAGACAAAATGTGGTCAGTCCATACAATGGAACATCATTCAGCCATAAAAAGGAAGGACGCTTGGATCCACCAACCTTGAAAACACTATGCACAGTAAATGAAGCCAGCCATGAACAGTCACACACTGGGTCCAGTTACCCACAGAAGAGGCAAATCCAGAGAGAATGCAGACCGGTGGCTGCCACAGGCTGTAGGAAGGCTGGAATGGGAAGTGACTGCTTAGTGGGTACCAGGTTTCCTTTTGGAGGGAATAAAAGTCTTTGGGGACTAGATAAAGGTGGTGATTGCACAACATTGTGAACGTTCTAAATACCAGGGAATTATTCACTTTAATATGGTTCGATGGTACATTTTATGCATATTTTACCATCACAAAATCCCCCAGTGGGAAAAACGGAGATTTGTGTCCCTCACAGAGGCTACCCATGATGGATGGGCTTTTCCTCTGCTATCTGCCACATCCCCTCCTGAGAAGCTACCTTTGTTTATATGCCCTGCCTGGCTGGTCGGGTCCATGGAGGGGGGTTCAGTGCACAGTCTTCTGTCCTGCTGAGCCTTTGTGCTCCCACCTCCTGGGAGCCTTCCCCCCACACCAATTCACCCACCTGGTTTCATGATGTGTGCTCTTTCTCTGCCACTTCCATGGATCTGGCCCCTCTGTTTACCTGCTGTCTCCCCATCAGCCAGGGCTCCTCTCCAGCAGTTTTGGCCCCACCTGGGATCAAGGTAGGAACCATGGAGGCTGTGGGCTGAGTCACAGCCCCAGGGCACAGAAAGTCCAGTGGCCACCCTGATCCTAGAGACTCACCATTCCTACCAAAGCCACCTCCTACTCATGTGCTACCAACCCAAAGCGCTCCTCTGTGTGTGCGGAGAGAGACCAACTGGTTTCAAACCCCAACCCTGCCACTGTCATTGCTAGCTGTGTGACCTTGGACTAGGAACCGACCTCTCTGGGCTTCACTTGGAAAGATGTCACTAGAAAAAGATTTATGGAGAACTCAGTGAAGTTCCTGGTCCACAGAAGAGTTCCTAAAATGAGAGCTAAGGATGTTACCACCCGCTCTTATACTAGATACCAGGGGAAGGGGGAGGAGGCAAGCTGACGACAATGACGGCGATGATGACGGCGACAGGACGAGAATGTCGATGACAGGACGACAGAGCCAAACCAAGTACTATCACTACCCTCACTGGGCAGACCACAAACGGTCTGAGAGAGAAGCAAGTCCATGATTCTCAAGTGTACATTTCCAGAGCCAAAAAGTCCACAAGTCTTTCTGTTGTTGTTGCAGTTTTTGGCCCGGGCCGGCTCTGAGCCCACCACCTCCAGTATATGGGGCTGGCGCCCTACTCCTTGAGCCACAGGCGCCGCCCCAAAGCCCACAATTCTTGTTTCCCCAATGCTATATCTTGCTCCTACTTCCATAGAAAAACAGAGGCCAGAAGCAAAACACACCCTTGGCACCTGCCCCGTCTCACCTCCACCACCATCCCCATTCTGTTTCAAGCTCCCTCATCCCACCACCCCACTCCCACCTTCCGCAGGCTACATTCATCCACCTGGGGGTGGGGGGAGAGGCTCCAAATTCCCACCAAACATGACTCTCTCCATTCGACAGATCAGAAAACTGAGGCGAGGGAAGTGAGCTCACTTGTCCAACCAAGGCCACACAGTCAGGACACAGATCCTCAAGTCCCAGCCCTCCCCATGGCCCCAAGTGAGCAGAAGGGAAGTGGCTTTGGCTGGAACCGCCACCAAGGAGGCCTGTTTCTGTTTCCAATTTAATTGGTGCGTTTGCGTTGTCTGGACCACTGCCAGCCCGCCTGCTCCCCACCACGCCAAGGTCTGCTCAAAAGCACTTCCTCCTCCACCGCTCCTTTTTTTTCTTTTTTCCATTTAATTTAAAAGGAAGAGAGGGAGATAAACCACAGCATGACAAGCCCTCCCTGCACACCAGGCTCCCGGGGTTCCACCTGAGAACTCTCGTGCTGGGAGCAGCCCCCTTGGGCATCTCACAAGCATTACCCTGATGCTGCCCGGCTCCTCCTCATTAAGTCCTGGGCGCCCCGGGAGGGACGTGTTTTCCATTAAGCCCAGCTCCTCCATCTGGCCTTCCAAACAGCAATTTTCTCTGCAGAGGGAGGGGTTGCAGAGAAGAGGCTGGTGTCTGGGTGGTGAGGAGGGGGCACTGGCACCAGCTGTGTGACCTGGGCAAACCATTTAACCTACACCCCTGGGGCATCACATGGGAGGGAGGCTTGGGCTCTGGGGCATAGAGGTTCCTCTACCCCAAGACCTGGGTTTCTAGAGCACGGGGTGAGGAGAGCTCAAGGTCTCGGGTCTTCATCCATTTTGCCGTCTGGGACTAAACAGGCCACAAAAACCAGCTCCAATGTTAAGCTGAGTGACAGAAGCCAGCCACAGAAAGGACAGATACTGGCTGATTCCACTTCTAAGAGGCCCCTGGAGTAGCCAAATTCACAGAAACAGAAGGTAGAGGGTCGGGTGCCAGGGGCTGGGGGATGGGCAATGGGGGTGAGTATTTAGTGGATACAGAATCTCAGTTTTGCAAAATGAAGAGTTCTAGAGGTCCCTGCACAACAAAGTGAATATACTTAACTATCAACTTTAGAATGGTTGAGGATTCAACCACTCTAAACCAGAAGTGCTGGAAACACCTCCCCACCCTCCCCCCGGCTATATATACCTACCACAATTTAAAATTTAAGGAAAAAATAAGCTAAAACATGGTCACACACTCCCCTTCTCCAGGGAGGCCTCCCTGACTGACTGCTGGCCAATGGCTCCTGGCTGGGCTTGTGTTGCTCTGTGATGGCTTGGACTGCCCCACGAAAGAGAGCCCAGAACTCAGTAGACTCTCACAGCCAAGGGCAGAGTGGATCAATGCCAAGGGCAGAATGGATCTAGACCTCATATCAGGACCTGATGATGGCCGCAGGCCATAGCTGGTCCTGCCCAGCTATCTCACAGCTCAGATCCCTCAGAAGTTCCTGAGAAGTTGAGCGCTCTGCAGGCCAACAGCCTCCAACTGAGGCGGCCAGTGCGGGGTGGGGAGATAGGGGATTGACTAGAAGGGCCTGGACCCAGGGAGGGGCTGATCCAAAGCTGCTGCTTCAGATGGGCCCCTGGATAGACTCAAGTCCCCAGGCCAGGCCCAAGGGCCCCATCTCCTGCCCACCGGTCTAAAGTCTCTGTCCCATCCACTCACCCCCGCTATGCCCAGAGCCCAAGTGTGACGAAGGCTGCCCCACCAGTTCCCACCACTATCCCTGCCACACCAACATCTGGTGAATCGTCCAGCTGCACAGCTGCCGGAAACACCCCCCTCCCTCCTCCCCACCTCACCACCCTGCATGCAGGCCCTTGAGGACAGCTTTCTGAGGAATTTATGGGGTCGTTCCTAGTATTTCAGGGCAGATCTCTGGGGGATGTCGGCCACATGTGAACGAGGACAAATGTTTCTGCTGCTAAGAATAGCTGCACCAGCAGTGGGGCTGGGGATAGCCCACCCACTCAACTGCAGCCCTCCCACACATCCCCATGGGGCAGTGATAAAGAATCCAATGGGTCACACAGCCCCTGCAGCCAGGCACTCCAGATGGGAAACAAACGTGCCCGCTGTCCACAAGCAGCAACAGCTGACGTAGGGAGGTCCACCTGGGGTTTGGTTATCAGTCCACGGAGAGAGAAGGATTAGCCGGGCTACAGGACAGAGGGTCCCTGCAGACATGGGACAGGACAAAGAGAGGAAGGAGAGCTGTGGACACCTAAGCCCCTGCTGGGACACAACAGGCCAGGCAGGAACTGTGGCAAGGGGAGCAAGGGGCAGCCAAAGTCAGCCTCAGTCATGGCTGAACTGGGGCTCAGGATTGTGGCTCAGGGAGTAGGCAGCCCAGGGTCCAAACCTTTCAGGAAAGCACAGTTAAGTGCAATTTTGAGACATCTCCTAATTTTTCTGGGGGTGGGGGAGACACTGACTATAAAAACCAACCCAATACATCAGTCTGACACACAAATACAGCCCAGGGGTTGCCAGGAGGTGACCTGTGGCTTATGGCATGTAGTCACTGGAAGCCGCAAGAGAGGACACAGCAAAGGCTGGAATAGCTGCAAGGAGGGGATGACGGTGGAATCGCAGATGGCAACCTTCTTGGCCGGGGGCAAAGGCGTGCAGGTGGGACTAGGAAGGCCCCAGCTGTAACAGGGAACAAGAGATGGGGCTCACTTACCTAGTGACTCGCTGATGACACACCCTCCACCCGATGGGACCCATGCTGACTATGAAAGGGCTCAAGAATACCTAGCTCCAACCCAGCGCCGTCTCCATCTCCAACGAGTAGGGCAAGCCAGCTGTGGTGACACAATGTGTCTCTGCCTGCCCAGCACTCGCTCTGCAAACCACACTCCAATTTCCCTTGAACAGCCAACCCTCCCACACCCTCAGTCCTGGAGCCTGGGGAAGCCGACCCTGACCTCCAGTGCAAGTGACTTAGGGAGGGGCTTAATCTCAAACTGAGCCAATACAACTCACTCCCACGACTTCTGCTAGGCCATCAGGAGTGACAAATAAGAAGCTTTTCTTCCACTGGGGCTGCTGAGCTGTGATTATTAGTCTTGGGCTACCAGTGACAGAACACAGAGAGTACCTGGATCCAACAGTGCCTGAAGCTTTCCCTGAAGTCTTTTAATTACAGGAGCCTTTTGTGCAGGAGGAAGAGGGAGTCTGTCAGTTGCAACCAAGACACCTAAGATAAAAAAACCCTAATCCCCAAATTCTAAGACAGGCTCTCCCTAGAATCAGATCTCCTCCACACTCTAGGTCCTTCATCTGTGCAGGTGGGACAAGGTCCAAAGCCAGCCGGGAAGAGAAAAAAGAAATAGAATGGGAGCCCTGGGACACTCAGGCTAGGAGAAAGGGGCCAGGCAGAAGCCTGGGACAGACTTGTCCTGTCCCTCTCACCCTGGAGGAAGAGTAGGCATCTCCCAACTCTGTCTTGAGCTGTCAGTGACTCTGACCGGGAAACAGCAGGCAGTGGCTTTGCAGATAAAGGCTGCCGGGCACAGCCAGCCTGGCTCAGATCTGGGTCACTCCTCAGTTGCAGGCACACACCGCCCCCACGGCTGCCCCCAGCAGTAACCTGAGCCTCCGGCCTCAGTTTCTGGAAGAACATCACGATCTCTCTCTCAAAAGGAACATCTGCTAGCTGGGGCTGCAGAACCAAATGCGCTGATAAACGTAGGCCAGGTTGAGTAATTCCCAGTCACCCCCGCCAGGCCAGAAGAAAGGGGCATTGTCTGCAGCCACAGTCCATGGGAGCTGTACCCATGGGCATGCCTTGAGTCCCTCCCACGGCCTCAGTTTCCCAGACTGTAAAATGAGCAGCTGCTCCCAGCCTGTGGGGTGGCCAAGCCTAAAACCTGGAGCAGGTGGAGACCCCGAGCCCCCACTGCACCCTCACCTCCTCCTGTCCTCTAGGGGCCATGTGCTTATTACAGCTCCTACTTCACAGATTGGAGACTGAGGCTCTTACCACAGGCAGGAGCAGGAGCAGGACAGATGGGAGATTAGCAAATACTACTTCCTTCTCCCTGTCTCATGCAGCTACAGGGTGAGTGCCTCACCTCACACAGCCATCATCACAGCTGATTATTAACACAGCACTCACTAGCATCCGTTCACAGGATCCCTGTTAAGATAGGTGCTATCCCATTCTACAGGTGAAAAGACTGAGGCATACAGGGGATAAGTAACTCGTCCAAGGTCACATAGCAAGCAAGGGCCACAGCCTGGATGCAAAGCCAGGCAAATCACCTCCTGTGTCCACCTTAATCACTGGGACCCCATTGCTGGCACAGCCCTGCTTCCCCCACCAGACTAGAGCCAGACCTCAAAAGCCTTCTACCCAGTACCCCTGCTCACAGGCCCGGCCAATCCCTGCCAGCTGAGGTGCCCTGGGCTGCACAGAGGGGTCTCTGCGTCCCCCTAACCCCATGCAAACCTACTGGAAATGACCCATTCAGGCCCTAGGACACCTCCGCCCCTCAAGGCTCCAGCCCCCCACCTCCCTCCTCAGGACCCGGAATCCTGGCTCCAACCCTTGCTGTTTCACATCCCTTTCCCCCATCTCCCCAAACATAAGATCCATGAAGGCAAGAATCACACCTGAGTCCCAGCACACCACAAACAGCAAGTGCTCAATAAATGCTGTTGAATCCATGAACACACCAAGAGCAGAATCATAGGCTCTGAGCTTCAGCTCAGAGACCACTTTGTAGGCAGAGAACCTGAGGCTGAGAGCACAGACAAGATCTCCTAAAGTTGGCTGAGTGCTCCACATCCATACTGTCTGCCTGCCCGCCCGTCACAGGCCTCAATGCAGCGAACAGCCCCAAGCGAGCCTCCTCCTGGGAGCCGAATGCTGGTCTAGCCCTGAGCCAAGCCACCGCCAGACCTAGAGCCATCACTGCCATGAGGAGCTGTGTGACCTCTGCTGGGTGGCCTGCCTTCTCTATCAAGCCACCTAGCAAATGAGGGGCCTGCTGGGGAGGTTGCTGTGCGCCAGGTTCTGGGTGAATAGCCAGCTGTCTGGGGAAAGTGTGTCCCGGGAAAGTGTGGAATCGGGAACTCCTGCCTCTTGGTCTGGCCTGGCTCCAGTACCAAATGTGCTGACAAAAGGTAGGCCAGGTTGAGTAATTCAAGGCTGCCTGAGGTGAGAGAGAAGGTTGGGGCTTTGTGGATACCGGTTCTCAGAGAGGGAGGCAGGTCCAAGCACTGCCTTCCTTTTTGGAGGGGCCAAACTCCTTTGACAAGTGGTGACGCCCTACACCACTAGACACAAAGCCATCTTCCCGGCCACCTGAACTTGCCCTGAATTCTCAGGGCTGGGGTGGGGGAACAGCACCCCCAGACTCCTCTTCTACCTCTGGAGGCTGAGGTCCCAGGCTGTATCAGCTTCCTTAAGGCTGCCATAAAAATAACCACAAACAACATGGCTTCAAACAAATTTATTCTCTAACAGTCTAGAGGACAGAATTCCAAACTCCAGGTGTAGGCAGGGCCCACTTCCTCCAGGCACTCCAGAGGGGCTCCTTCCAGGCCTCTTCCGGCTTCTGCTGGCTCCAGGCGCTTGCCCTGGCTTGTGGCCACATCACTCCAATTGCTGCCTCTGTCTTCACGTGGCCTTCTCTGTCTCTCCTCTTTTGTCTCTTACAAGAACACTGGTCACTGGATTTATGGCCCACCAGGTAATCCAGGATGAGCTCATCTTGAAACGCATCTGTGAAGACCCTTTTTCCAAATACGTCACTTCGTCAGGGCCCAGATTATTATACAGGAAACAGATGTATCTCTCTGGGGGCCACCATCCACCCCACTGCACCAGCCCGCACTTCTCTGACACTGCCCATCTCCTGAGAGCTGCTCCCTGCCCAGGCCCCAGGAGAATCCTCGTTACATAGAGGAGCACAAAGTGGCACAGAGAGGTTAACCACACATCCAGGGTACATGGCAGGGCTGAGGCCTGAACCTGGCTTTCAGAGCCCTCCCCACACATGGTAGCCACTGAGTATAAGGGCCTCCCTGGAGCTTACAGGAAGCAAGGGACTCTCACGCCCACACCTCCCGGGACTGGACCCAGCTGGCGATGAGTCACCCCCACTTCACAGGCCAAGAAGAGGCTCAAAGTGGCCTGTCAAGGGGCCCAGACAAGCAGTGGGGCTGTGGAGAGCTTCTTGGAGCCTCAGTTTGCCTTGGTATCGAATGGGAGCAAAGCCCACCTCCTGTAGCCCTCTCAGGAAGATGAAAGACGACTCTGCAGGGAGGTGGCTTGGTACACAGGCCCCTGGAAATCAACCACCGCCCGACTCATTAGCAGCCCTGGCCCAGCCCACACAGCTGCCCACCAGCCTCTGACCCCAGCCACAGAAAGGGCCCATTATGACATCACAGGCCCAGAATTATGTTATTAGCCTGGGAAGGGGGCTGGGCCCAAGGATAAAAGGCTCATTGTCATGCAAATGACAGACTCTGGAAGGAGGAGGTGGCTTCCAGCCTTCTCACTTCTGAGTCACACTAGGGATTGACCCCCCTCCACCACCTTCTCTGGGCATCTCAGGGCCTCCTCTGAGCTAAGTGGAACACTCACTCTCTAAGCCTGGGAAACAGGCCCTCCCAGGTCTGACCAAGATCCCCAGAAAACAGGACTGGCTGAGACAAGGCTAATAAAAGGGCCTTCTGGGGATGAAATAGGATAATCCCTTCAAAGCGCTAAGTATCAGTGGGGAACGGAAGTAGCTTCATAGGAAATGCCATTTACCCAGGAATATTATGTGCCTGTAGCTGTACGTCTCTGGACAAGCTGCTCACCCCCTCTGTGCCTCCCTAGAGAGGGTGATTCTGCACCCACTTCACAGGGCTATTGGGAAGACACAGTAAACCAGGGTGTGCACAATGCTCACAGCACCTCTGCCTGCAGTGTGCAGGCTGAGTCTGTCAGCACCCCTTCCCCACACTCCACACCCACAGGTCCCCCACTTCCCTGCTCAGGACTCCCACCTCCCTGACTTTATCAAGGAGCAGTAGACGCTCTAGGGAGGTTTGGTGGGTTCCTATTGGGCACTCAGAGCAAAGGCGCAAGAACTTTTCCAAGTTTCCAGGGCACCCTCAGAATGCATTTTCAGCCCCCAAGCTGCAAAACTTTCAGGAGAGGAAGAAGATGAGGTCAAGGTGAAATCCAGCCGCAAGGCCTGAGTCTCCCCAACCAAAGCTTTCAAGGACAGCCTGGGATTGAGTCTTTGTCCTCAGATGGGCCCATAAAACAGGGATGGAACAGGCCCAGGCCCCAGCCCTTGGGGACCCTGAGTTAGGCACAACTGTTTCCTAAGTGCCTACTATATGCCCAGTGCTGAGGATACAATGGTGATCATATGAACAAAGTCCTGGGTGGAAGGGTGCTATGGTCTGAATGTGTATGTCCCCCCAAAATTTCTATGTTGAAACCTAATCACCATACAACAGTGTGAAGGGGTGAGGCTTTCAGAGTGACTGGGTCATGAGGGTGGAGCCCTCAGAAATGGGATGAGCACCCTCATGAAAAGAGGCCCCAGGGAGCTGCCTTTCTCCTTTCCTTATGAGGACAGAGGGAGACCGCACAGTCCATGAACCAGGATACAGGCCCTCACCAGACATCAGATTTGCCAGAGACTTGATCTTAGACTTGATCTTGGACTTGCAGCCTCCCAACTGTCAGTCATTTTGTTTATAAGCCACCCAGTCCAAATGGACTAAAACAAGTGGTGAAGGGGATGGGATGGGACAGGCATGACAGACAGCACAGGGAGTGACAGTGTTACAAGGAACAATCAAAGCAGGGTGCCAAGGAGTCACAACCCCAAGGCCAGGCCTCTCTGAGGAAGCGCCAGTTAAACAGAAACTTAAATCAGAGCAGTGCCAAGATCTCAGGAAAGGGTGTTCTCAGAAGAGGGAACAGTGAGTGCAAAGGTCCTGAGGCATGACTGTGACTGAGGTCTCCAAGAAACAGCAAAGAAGCTCATGAGGCTGGAGGTCCCCACCTCTCCCACCAACTGCCTAGCAAAGCCCAGACCTAAGACCCTAAACTATGACAACCCCCTCCCCCCAAGGCCTCCAACCCCCTCCCCCCCAGGCCTTCCAACACGATAATGGAAATGCCCTTGCAGCAGCTCAGCAGTGGGACCCCACCAGGCCCTGCAGGTGCCAATTTGTCCCCCAGCCTGGGATGGTCTGGAACCTTCTGTAATCCTGAGGCATAAAGCAAACCCCTCCTGGATGTCCTGGGATGTCTGAGGGCTCAAGCCCAACTCCAAGCCAGCTTTAGGGGGACAGCCATCTGCAGGCCCTCTTTCCTGACCCCTTAGAGAAATTTCTACCTGAGGATCAGCTTTAGCCAAACCAAAACACATTTGTCACACATGCCACTGGCTAACCCAGCTCACAAGAAGATGAGCTAGGGACACCTTGAAGGCCTTTTCAACACTGACAGAGGCAGGGAGGAGCCCAAGGGAAACCAGCACCATGAGAAACAGCAAAACAAGGGAACACGCAGCCCCGAGGACAGAAAAGGGAGCAAAAAGGGCTCAGAGAGACACAGTATTCCGCTGTCACAGGAAGTGGAGACAGACCTGGACCCTCTGTAATCATAAGGCATAAAGCAAGTCCCACCGGGACCTCCTGGGATGTCTGAGGCCCAAGCTCAGTTATTTGAGCTCCCACTTTGGGGGCCTCAGAGGAGGTGAGCTGAGAGGTGGGCGGTCTGGGTGGGGTCGGGGAGTGAGTGGAAGGAGTGCAGAAGTTGAGGCTACTTGGCTCCCAGGAGTCATAAACCCAGCCTCTTACCCCAACCCCCTAGCCCAGCCACCAGATGGGGCAGGAAGGAGGGGACCGTGGCTCAGAGAGGGCAAGTGACCTTTCCAGGGCCACTCACCCAGAGAGGAGAGCCATCAAGCACAGACTCTGGCCTGGATGCCCATCCCATTCCAGCCCTGCAAACTGTGTGCCTTGGTGTGAGTCACCTGACCACTCAGGACTTACCCTCCTCATCTGCAAAGTGGGTCATCCTCCCATCTGTGGCTGATGGGAATATGAAATAAGATAGCACCAGGCAAACCACAGCAATCACATCAGCAATGATGGTAACAATGGGAACAACAAACCCTCAGAAAGCGCTTAGCAAGTAGCAAATCATTTAATCTTCATGCCAGCCCTGCAAGGTAGTAAACATTAGCTACATTTTACTGATGAGGAAACTGAGCCTGGAGAAGCTAAGTTACTTGCTCAAATTCACACGTCTACAAAGGAGCAGATTCAGATAGCATGTCTCTTATTTTTTAGAGACAGAGTCTCAAACTGTCACCCTGGGTAGAGTGCTATGATATCCTAGCTCCAATTCAGGCTCAAGTGATCCTCTTGCCTCAGTTTTTCTATTTTTAGTAGAAATGGGGTCTCACTTTTTGCTCAGGCTGGTCTTGAACCTGTAAGATCAAGCTTATCCACCCGCCTCGGTTTCCAAGAGTGCTAGGATTATTACAGGTGTGAGCTACTGTGCCCATCCTTTTTTTAACTTTTTATTTTGAGATCATGGTAGATTCATACACAGTTGTAAAAAATATTAATTAATAGGCTCAGTGCCTGTGGCTCAAGCAGCTAAGGTACCAGCCACATACACCTGAGCTGGCGGGTTCCAGTCCAGGCCTACCAAACAACAATGACGGCTACAATCAAAAAATAGCCGGGCATTGTGGCAGGCGCCTATAGTCCCAACTACTTGGGAGGCGGAGGCAAGAGAATTGCTTGAGCCCAAGAGTTGGAGGTTGCTGTGAGCTGTGATGTCACAGCACTCTACCCAGGGCAACAGCTTAAGGCTCTGTCTTAAAAAAAAAAAAAAAAAAAATTAATAATAGAGCAAGAGCTAAAGATCCTAGGTACCCTTTACCTAGCTTCCCCCAACGCTAACATCATTAGATAACTGTGGTTCAGTATCAATATAACCAGGAAGATGACGCTGACACACCAACCTCATTCAGATCTCAAAAGTTTTACACACATCAACAAGTGTATGAGTATGCGTGTAAGTGTGTGAAGAACATGCCCATTCTGACCGATGACCACCTCCAGTGGACACAGAACTGCTCCACCATAAAGATCCCTTGTACTGACCTCCATTCGGAACCACCACACATGACTGTCTTTCTCAGGGGTCCAAGGCCCTCAGTATAGGTCAGGAGTGGGCACAACACAGCTCTGGGGCCAACCAAGCAGATAGCAAGGCCTCAGGGGTAGCAATGTGACATGCACGGTGCCCCCACTTCACAGGACTTTCCCAATTTCCCAGAAAAGGCCTGAAGACAATGAGACAGTGGGCAGCTGGCGTGGGCGGCCTGGACACCCCGGGAACTCCCTGCTGGCTATTGCTGGCCTGAGGTGGAAGGCCATGAGCCAGCCACTGGCCAGGAATCTGGTGTCACTTACAAACACAGGATCGTTGCCACCTTCAGCAGAACTGTCCTCCTGCCCTGGCCCCCAGGCCATGCCAGGCATAACAGGGACACCTGGCCCAGGGCTGGTACATAGGGGCCCAGGTGGAGTGGGAGACAGGGCACCCTGGGGACCCTGACCCAGCCCAAATGGAGGCAGATCTTGGGAAGCACCCACTCTTGCCCACCTCCTCTTCCTGGGCCTGTATTTCTATGAAACTGGTGAACTCCCTGCAGGGCAGGAAAGAAAAATGGATGCAGACCAAGATGGAACTTGGATTTAAATCCAACCTTGTGGTTTACACTCTTAGCACCCCTCTCCACACTTCAGCACTACTCAGGGCCCTTTGGACTTCTCTCAGTTTCCCCCAGGGTACCTGCAGGCTATAGAGAATGAGGTTTCAGGACGTGCCCAAGGGGCCAGACTAGAACATTGGTCTGGCCATGACCACTTCATAAACACCATCAACCCGAGATGCCCAAATCACAGCGCAGGTGGGGGTGCTGTAATTGTCACTGTGAAAATAATACCCACCCCAGCTCATACTGACTGTGTGCCTGCTATGTGCCAGGTGGCCAGTGTTATTAGCTCCCTTAAGTCACATTACTTATTTGGGGAAGGGAGGGACAGATGAAGCACCCATTTGCCAGATGGGAAAACTGAGGTACAGAGGCACAAAGCGACTTGCCCAAGGTCACATGGCCAGGAAGCTTCTACCTCATACAAAAACTCAAGCAGCCTTCCCCAGAGTTCACCATGAAGCTATATGTCCTTCTCCCATCATGCCCACACTGTATGGTCCCCATTATCCCCAGTTTACAGACAAGGAAACTGAGACCCACAGAGGTGGGGTAATATGCCCGAGGCCACACAGCTCAGAAGATGCAGCCAGGACTCAAACTGGGCTGTAAAGTCATCTGAAGCCCAGCCCCCTCTCCTCTCTGGCCTGGGCCTGGAGGTCCTCACAGGGCGTCCCTGCTGCCTCCCCACGGCCCCCTACACACCCAGACCTCAAGACAAATCACTCCCTCATCCCTCAGCTTGCAACTGAAGGCTCCTTGTGAGCTCGAGAAGCCCTTCCAACTTTCCAGTTTGTCCCAGCGCCTGGCTGCCAAGTCCCTGGGCAAGCCTGGGCCGGTGGCGCTGATTTCAAACCAGACACAGGCACTGAGCCAAGCGCCACCTCGGTGGGGAGCCGGCCGCCAGGGCTAGGCTGCAGCACTGCCTGAACCTGGCCCTCCATGCCCCAGCCCACCCGGATCCCGAGGACCCCTACTCCACACCCTCCTGCCGTCAACTCCTAGAATAAGCACCCAGTGCACCAAGGCCCCCAGAGCTGCCCGCAATTCCCCTGTGAGGGCACTGGGGTGTGTGCCCAACTCAGGAAAAGCAGCACAATGCCCACCCTGAGCCCACCCCAATGCGGGCTAGCCAAGGAGCCTTTTCCCTAGCCAGGCGCAGCCCACAGCTCAGAGCACTTTTTTCTGTGACTTCAGCAACTTTGTCTGATAAGATGTCCCAGCCCATTGTTCCGTGGAGCGTGGGGCCCAACACACGTCCGCCCTGCCAGGGGAGCATCCGGCCACCCCTGCTGGCTGACTGATGTCTACCCAGCCCCCTGCCCTGGCAGGGCCACAGCACCCAGCAGAACCGTGCTCCTTCCAGATGAGTCCATGGGCCCCCAAATGGCACCCTGGGTACAGGTCCCTGTATGCCCCGGCTCCCAGACTGCACCCACTTCCTCAGCCAGGGTGACCAGCCACACTGTGCCTCCCTGCCCACGCGGAGACCGCAACGTCTCTTACCCGAGCACATGACCAGCCTCACTCCGGTCAGCTCCAAGCCCAACTTGGAGGAACTCTCCCGCAAGGAAAAAAAAAGGAAAAGAAAGAAAGTGCCAGCGAGTGGGTCAGTGGAGTCCACACACGCAGACTGAGCCGCTGGCTTCCAGAGGGCACACTGTGTCGAACATCAAACCCATCCTTCCTCCAGGACCGACACTGGAGAGGGGTGGCCCGAGAGCGGCCCGTCGCAGCAGCCCATCGCCTTCCTGCGAGACTATGGCTCCCACCCTGCTGGGGAGGCCCTGCTGGGGGCCAGCGACCCAGCGCCCTGGCCCGGCCCCCCAGGCTTCCGGCCCACTGCCCCCTGAAGCCCGGGTAGGCCACAGCCCAATAGAGGACAACCCGCAGGGCCGCCCGACCCCACAGCTGGCCCGAGAGCGGGACCTCGGGCCTCCTGCAATCCGTTCTTGCCTCTGCCACTCTGGGCCTATAAACACAGAGAATTACATAAGTCCACTCCTCTTGTTTGGAAGCCAAAAGTACGAGCTTTTTCTCCCAGCCTTGGCAGTAAGTAATAATTCCTCATCGTCATGGTAACCCTGGCGGGCTTCCAGCCGACACAGGAGCTGAAACACTGTGAGGCCTTTTTATAGCTCGGCTAGAAAAACCTCTTCACTCTTCACTCGCTGGCAGGCGAGAGTGAGCTCCAGCCCCTGCTTTTCCTCCATTAACCCATTTCCTCCCAGCCCAGACTGTCCGGCTGTGAGCCCAGCCTGGCCTAGAACCCAGGCCCTGGTCCCTGATCCTCCAGGGTCAGGAGACCAGAGGGGCCAGCTCATCTGGCAGGCACTTCTGTCCTTTTAATCTCAGGAAAAGAAAGCATGACCCCCTCACATTGGTTTTCTGAGCTAGAGTCATCTCAATGACAGGCCCAGAAAACAGACAGACAGACAGACACACACACACACACACACACACACACACACATATACATATACATCGCAAAAATTATGGCTTTTTGGTGGCTGGCCAGGAGTCTGAACCTGAGCTGTGTGACTCAGAGACAAGTCTGAGCTGCTCTGGGTGTCAACTTTCTAACCATGGAAGGGGCAGGCCAGGCTCTGCTTCTCTGAGTGCTCTGAGAAACAGGGACAGGATTAGGGAAGCTGCCGGAGCAACCAATGTGCAGAGGAAGCTTCCCATGGGTTTCCAGGTTCACTCCCCTGCTGCAGCTCCCTGGGCCCAGATAGCACCCTGCACGATCCAAGGAGTCCCCTAGGGCAGACTCAGGGAGGGTGTGCCTGGCAAAAGGCATGGCCAATGCAAAGGCCTGAAGGCTGGACCAACTATGGTGTGTTGTCACTCCAGAGAGAAGGCTGGCGTGGCCAGGGTGCAGGGGGCAGAGTTAGGACATGAGGTCAAGGAGGTGAGGGGAGTGGAGGGAGAAGACACATCATGTGGACTCCGAGAAAGTCCCTCAACTCCATTGTAATATTGTCATTATTACTCTCAGGAGCATCTTAAGAGTTAACAACAATAGTAACAACAGAAACACATGCTGAGCCCATCACCTAGTTAACCAGTTGTCCTCACACACTAAGCCCAGCAGTTCATACTGTGTGCCTATTACCCGGAGCACATCACCTAGTTAACCAGTTGTCCTCACACCACCATGACAAAAGGGAGGCATATAGCTGAGCCCCAATATGCAAAGAAAGCAGCAGGCCCAGAGAGGGTAAGTGGTTTATCCAAGATCACACAGCTAGAATGTGGCTGAGCTGGGATTTGAACCAGGCAAGCCTGGCTTGTGTTCATAAGCTGCATGATAAGTGACCCACAAAAGGATTTTATGAGTAAGATCAGATTTGCATGTGACAAAGATCCTTGGCCATTGGACCATCTAGGGGCCCAGGGTCCCCCCCTAGGAGACCAGTAAAGAGGCTACTTTTATCAGCTCACTCTCCAGCCTTCCAAGAAACCATCCCATAGGGCTCCAAAATCTTTGAAAGAGCTGCCCCCAAAGCCAAGGTGGGGATTTTGCTTTAAGCCAGAAAATTCCCCACCTTGGCTTTGGGGGCAGCTCTGTAGGCAAACCAAGGCATGCCAAAGAGTGGGCAACTAAGGCCACATTTTTACCCCCAAAATTCAGGTACCATCTTCCCACCCACACTGTCCCCACCACCTCTAGAAGACCAAGAAACCCAGAACAAGTCAAACCGGCCCCACCAAAACACAGCCAGGAAGTGGTGCCTGAGAGCAGCCTCAGAATTCACAACCTCCTTTGTTCTTTTCTGTTTGTTTTGGACACAGACCCGAACTAAGACTGGCTCTGGAATCTGGAGCAACTCACCCAAACTTCCACCAGAATTACTGCATGCCCTGGGCAGGTTCAAGGCTGGGCTGTGCCATTCCACCAACGTCTTCCCCACCAGTTGTTGTACATCCAACTGCTTAGTGACTTAATGAAGACCACGCATCATCAAAAACCAGAAACAGCCATAGGCAACACCTTCTAGACAGAGCCCATTGCCAGAACTAAGCTTTATGTGCAGAATAAGCTATCTGCTCAGCAAAAGAATTCCCCACAGCCCAAGCTTATGACAGTGAACAACCTCAGTACTTGGACAAAGCGTACCCTGACCAAAATCTGCCACAATGCCACTTCTAGGACCTGTCTGCTGAGCAAAGCTTTGGATGGTGAAAAAGGTCAGGGAAGACATTCCAGGACTGCAAAAGCATGGGTAGTAGCCAAAGGGCTCTGGAAAGAAAGCAGGGGTATCCTTAGGCCAAGTGGCCCCAGCCAAGGCCCCCGGCCTCTCAGGACATCAGTATGCTCAGCCATCAGAGGGGGGTGCACCTGCCTACTGCCTCTCTCAGGAACAGCAGAAACCACACACAGAGGGAACAGGATATGGGGGGCACCTGAGGACCATACCTGAACCCACAGCCGCAGATGGAGGGGACACTTGCTTACTTTCTCCTCACGCACACTGCTTCCTGGCCAGGCACAGAGATGGGGGTGGCAGCAGGGGTGGGAAGAGAGAGAGAGCATGAACTGGAAAAGTCTGGCTCTTTGTGCCTCCTCCACCCCAGTCCTGGACCCCAGTGCTCTGTGACCTGGGGGCCTTCATTTCCTTGTCTACAAGGCCTCCTGTGAAATGACTGTATTGACATACGTCCACACGATGAAATGAGATTCCGCCATGTACCAGAACGAAGGACCCACACACATTACGTCATGGATAAACCTCAAAAACACGGCGCCATGTGAAAGAAGCCAGACGCACAAAAACACAAACTATACTACGTATGATTCCATTCAGGAGAAGTATACAGGATCGGTCACTTCATAGGGGCAGAAAGCACACCAGGGGCTGGTCGGGAGGCACAAATGTGGAGTGACTCCTGCCAGGCATGGGGTTTCCTTACAGAGTGATGAAAATACTTTCTAGATAGATATTGTGAATGTACTAAAAAACTAATGAATTCTTCAATTTAAAATTATGAGTTTGAGACTAGCCTGGGCAAGAGTGAGACCTCATCTCTAATAAAAATAGAAAAAAAATTAGCCAGGTATTGTGGCAGGCACCTGTAGTCCCAGCTACTAGGGAGGCTAAGGCAGTAGGATCACTTTGAGCCCAGTTTGAGGTTGCTGTGAGCTATGATGATGCCACTGTACTCTACCTGAGAGTGACAGAGTGAGACAGTCTCCAAAAATAAAATAAATAAATAAATAAAACAGTAAATTATATGCAATGCAAATTTCACCTCAATTAAAAATAAATAAAAGGCTGGGTAATCCTAGCACTCTGGGAGGCCAAGGAGGGTAGAATGCTTGAGCTCAGAAATTCAAGATGAGCCTGAGCAAGAGCAAGACGCTCGTCTCTAAAAACAGCTGAGCATTGTGGTGGACACGTGTAATTCCAGCTACTTGGGAGGCTAAGGCAAGAGGATCACTTAAGCCCACGAGTTCAAGGTTGCTGCGAGCTATGATGTCACGCATTCTATCCAGGGTGAGAGGGTGAGACTCTGTCTTAATCAATCAATCAATCAATCAATGCTGGTTTTGTTAAATGAACATCACTTCAGCCCAGGTTACTGACTTTCTGAATAGCCAGTTCCACCTCTGGGTGAGTGAGAGTCCTGACATAGACCTGGTGCTTTCAGACATTCAAAAAATTCTCTACATGCCCTAAGTGCTAAGAAGAGTGCAGTGAACAAGACAAAGAATACTGAAATTTAAAATTCAAATTTAAAATTTAAAACACTATGTAAGTTTCCTGGGGCTGCCATAACAAACGATTACAAACTGGGTGGCTCAGAACAAGAGCAGTTTAGTCTCTGACGGTTCTGGGGGGACAAAAGTGTAAATCAAGGTGTCACTGGGCCACATTCCCTCCAAAGGTTCTGTAGAAGGACCCTTGTCTGTTGCTTCCAGCTACTGGTGGCTCTTGCATGTCCTGGTGCGTGGCTGCAGTGCTGTAGCCTCTGCCTTTGTCATCACGTGGCAGTCCCCTCTTGTCACTGGATTTAGGGCCCATCCTAACTCAGGATGGTCTCATCTCAATACCCTTAACTTAATTACATCAGCTAAGACCCTTGGTCCAAATATGGCCATTGGTGCATTCACAGTTTCCGAGTATACATATCTTTTAAGGCCATGACTCAACTCACTACAATCAATACTCGCAATGTGGCAGCATCACATGCCCAGAAACATCCTCAGGCCTCCATTCTCTTCTCCTCATGGGTTCCAGAGAGCCAGGGTGGAAGCCTCAAGCATCTCTAGGAGCCCACCCAGGGGCCACTGCAGCCATGGAAACAGACCAGGGAAGCCCTACAGCTGGCCCTCTCCTGACCTGTGGCAGCTAAAAACAGACCCCAAGGAACACAAATCCCCTTCCCTGAGACGGACGTGTGTGAGCCACACATGGGCAGCCTGCAGCAAAGGAATCTCCTTGATGAGAAGACCAGACACAGCCCATAACCTCTGTCCTCAGATGAAAACATTCCCCAGACCAAAATGTATCCCACTTTCCCCATCACTTAATCCACAGACAGGGTTCTTCTCCACAAAATCATCCAAGTTAAACCCTTGGCCATGTTGGCTAAAGGAAGCCAACAGTTCTCTAGGGCTGTTTCTCTGTGTGTTGTTTTTATTTTTAAAAGGGGCCGCCCCCACCCACAGCAGCTGTAAGCTGGCAGCTGGCAGAGCTAATTGCTCACTCAAGACTCACTTCCAACTGCGGCACCATCCGGCAAGCCTGGATGCCACAGGCGCTGAGCAACTGGCAAAGACGGTTGGGGCAGGGCGTGAGTGGCTGCCTGCCCTGGGGCCCCTGGGAACCTACACCCCAGCAGCAGTGGAGGTGGCAGAGGCAAAAGGAGGTGATGAGGAAAGCTCTTGGCCAATGTCAGCTGGATCCCAAAGACCCAACCCTGGAAGGACACATTACATTGGTCCAGAGTCACACCAGCTCCCCATGTGCCAAGCACTTGGTTAGTTAACAGGTCTCATATAGGCTCCATTATTGCTCCCAACAATCTTTTGGGGTGTGTTGTACAGATTGGGAAACTGAGGCACAGTGCAGTAAAGTAGCTTGCCCAAGGGCACACAGCTAGGAAGCAGCAATATCCATATTTGAACACAAGGAGTGTGTTGCTGGCTTCCTCTCAGAAGTGTCAGGTCTCAATGAAGGTGTAATATTGTTCCCCAAAGAATTGCCACACCTTGGGCCCCAACCTTCAGAAATAGCATGACTTCCCAAGATGTGAGCCCTTCTGTACATTCCATGGAACGTTCTGTCCAGATCACAGTAGGAAATATACTTTGAAATAAGTCACAGTGAAAAACAGAAGGCATAAAATGGTGCTAGACAGTTGTGGTCACTAAAGAAACTCTCTAGCCCATATAATGTTTTTTAAAAACTAGGCCATTTCTTATAAAATCTAGATTTCCATCTTCTCTTGGAAAATAATCAGAATATCTAGCATGCCAATTAGCCACAATCCCTACCACTCCCTTTTGTCCTGCACTGATTCACTCCCTTCCTCCCTGTATCTGAGTTTAGGACATCCACTTAACCCACTTGGCCACCTCCCCCTGTACTGCAAATAACAGAACAAGCATTGCAGGCCTCGGTGAGGAAACAGACAAGAGAATGAGTGTCACTCCTTGTGATAACCTCCATGTGACTCTCCTTCTCCTTGGCTGGCTGGGCTGAGGTAGTGGCATGAACCTGTTGAGAACAAGGCCCATATAAAAGGAAGCATAGCTGAGACAGAGTCAGCTCCCCAAAAGAATGGTTGGAGCACCTGAATCCAATGCCTGAACTCATCCTGCCCTAACCTTTGCTCTTGTGAATATATCTTTGCCACAACTCAGGAGTCCTAACTAATCACTCTCAGGTCTCCCCCCTACAAATGACCTTTGTCCCAGGAAGCCTGTCCTGACCACAGACAATTCAGACCTTGTTTCAATCCAGTGACTGCCTAAACCTGCTCTATATACTCCTCCCGACCCTCAACGGCACCTATTTGTCTGACTGACGCTCTCCCTCTGGATACTCAACACCTCAAACGTATACACAATGCCCAACTTGTCCTCCATTCCTATCCCAGTGGCCTCAAGTGTCCAGAACATTCTATGTACCCGATAAATGAAAACTAATTGAGTTCCAAAAGAACAGGGAAAAGTAAAAGTAATTAAACTAGATTTCTGCCTTAAATGTGAAAAAGACCCTTATCCCTGAGGTCTGCAGAACAGCCTCAGACTCAAGAAGATGCTCCAGCAGCCCCTGATCTGCTCCAGCCAGGCCTCTTTAGTGCCTCCCATCCCTGAAACATGATGACCACAGGGCCTTTGCATCTGCCATTCCTCTCATCCTTCTTCCTTCCCCATAGCTGCTTCCTTCTCATTGCCCAGGTCCCAGCTCAAATGTCACCTCCTCAGAGACTACCCTTGTTTCCACTATCAAAAATGAGCCCCCCCTAACTGGAACTGCCCCCCTACCCTGTGTTATCTCATAGGCAACATGCCCTTGCCTTGCCATATAGTGCATGTGTGCTGGAACCTCCTGTCTCCCCACCATCCTGTGTGATCCATAAGGCAAGTGTATCCCTGTACAGTACCACCCCCAAGAGGCCATAGGGATACCAGGCAGGCTATAAGGAGGTAGGAAGCAGATTTTTCATGTGCTGCCAATCCTGCCCAGCCGAGAGCGGCTGCTACATGTCTAAAGGCCCACGTGGCACACGGAGCCTGGCCTGCAGCTGTCATGGCCCTGCCAAGAGATCCAGTCTGGCTGTGGCAGTGACTGGCACACCCACAGGGCTGAGGGAAGACTGCAGGTGGCATCTGCACAATCCCCACAATGAACTGCAGCTGCTATGGAGTCAGGTTACTTGGGTTCAAATCCCAGCTCTTCCAGCTGCCAGCGGTGTGACCCTGGACAAGTCCCTTAACCTCTCTGTGCTTCCCTACTTATAAAGGCTGACAACAGCACCTACTCATAGGGCTGCCACAAAGAGTACATGTATGTGTGTATGTACATGATATGCTCAGAACACAGCTGGGCAGAAAATAATTATGAAATTATATTAGGTTAATAATCATGGCAATAATGACACACACTCTCACATAGCACCAAGGCAAGAAAAGGGTCAGAAAGCATTAGCTTTTGTAGCAAATACAGTATTTGCCCAGTACCAGGTCCTGTCTGAAGTACATGTTGATTGCTCCAAGGTAGGTTTATTATTTAATGTGCTTGTTCCAGCTTTTACAGGCAGCCTCCCTGAGTTGCTTCGATCCCCAAAATTGTGTGAACACATACAACCTTCATGTGAGCCAGTCCTCAACCCCCTTCTCCACCCAGGCTATGCTGAAGGACAGCAAGAGCCTCCAGACCCCACAAACCTAGAGTCAGCACAGAATGGGCACACTCATTCCATTCCTATCTGAGCCACAGCCCTGCCAGAATCCCTGAAACGCAGGTTCCATCTGGCTGCATGAGTGCAGCCCGGAGAGTAAAGGGTGTCCCCTCCCTGTATCCCTGGCAGAGGCCCAGATATCCTAAGGGCTCAGGCTCCTCTGCCTCTGCACAGGGTCGGCAATCTAGAGATACAGGGGCACCACTGTGAAGAAACAGGTGTGGACTCTGGCTGGAAGCCCAGGGTCTGCATGGATGGCTCATGAGGATGAGACTGCCACCCTCACCCTCTGTCCCCAAGTCCCTCCCTCCCATGCCCAGCACATGTTCAGGTTATGAGAAGTGACTGGGCAGGTGGTCTCCTCCTCCCACTTGACAGCAGGACCCTGGCACACCCAGCCCAAGGTACACACAGCTCTCTGAAACTTCTCAGACAGGAGAGGTAGTCCCCCCCCCCAACCTCTGGGACCTGAGGTGGCCTCCGTTCCCCAAACCAGGCAGTAGGAGTCAGTTGGAATCCCAGCTCCATCACCTACCAGCTGTATGTTCTCACTTAAGCCCCTCTACCTCCCTGAGCCTCAGTTTCCCCATCTGTAAATGATCATTATCACAGCACTGCAGGCACCACAAGGAGCACCTGAACAAGCCCAGCAAACCAGAGGTGCCAAAAGAGAAAAAGAAGATCTAGAAAGAAGCTATTTTAATTTCAGCAAATGAGCTTACTTTGTCATTAAGTTAAACACAATTTTATTTACAGTTCAGAATGGTACCTGTTTCCAGCAATCACGGAAGGTGATGAGATCTTGTTGGCACTTCAGCCTCTCCAGGACTGGAGCTAAAAAGTCAATGACAAGCATGGGTCCTAGCAGAGAGTCGGCACCCACACAGGGGGACCTGGAGGCTGAGGGGGGAAGGACACAGCCCCTGGGTAGATGACTCGAGTTTAATTCTCACTGGCTGTGTTTAGGCAAGACACTAAACCTCTTTGTGCCTCAGTTTCCTCCTTTATAAAGAGATGATGATAATCCCTACTTTGCAGTAGTCTTTTTTTTTTTTTTTTTTTGGCCGGGGCTGGGTTTGAACCCACCACCTCCGGCATATGGGGCCAGCGCCCTACTCCTTTGAGCCACAGGCATTGCCCTTTGCAATAGTTTTTAGAGGATTAAATAAATTAAAACACGTAAAATGCAACATGACTACTATTATACAAAACCTGTTACAACTACTGTCATTGTCATCGTTTGCTCCAACTTCAAAACTTGAGTAGATTCATAAATCTGACCAAACCATAAAGACAAGTCCACTTGGATCCCTGGGGCAGGAGGACTGGGTACACAACCCTCCATCACAGGGAGCCCCCAAAGCAGCACCTCCCTCCTCCCTCCAGCTGGGGGCAGGGATCACCATGAGATGGAAAGAGACACATGTTGGAGCTGAAGATTAAAAACAAGTACAATTATCGGGCAGGCATCCATCCATAATTATGAATTTGATGTAATTAGGCACCCCACTAACTTCATTACTTATTTATTTACGGGATTGCTTATTTAATTTACGGGCTTCCTTCCCCGAAAAGTCATCTTAGCTGACACCCCTCAGGCAAGGGAGGAGGAGGAAAAGGAGGAGGCGGCGCTGTCTTTCGTCCCCACCCCCAATCCTGGGCTTCCATATGTCATGCTCCAGCTTCCATCCAAAATAGCTCCCCAGAAGGCCTGCATGACTTTGTCTAAGACAATAGGACTGAGGAAGGCAGAGCCTTAGCAGAGCCAAGGCCTGACATTCACTTTACAGGGCTCGATGCCAAAGGACAGTGGTTGACCGGGGAGGCACAGAATCTCCCCAGCACAGGAAACTCCAGGGAGAGAAAAGAAGGCCCCACTCGGCCCCCAGTGCATGCTATGACCCCCCCTTCCCCCAGAGCAGCAAACACATCAGTGCATCCAGTGGAGCTGGTACGTTTAGCTTGGAGGAAGAGAAAGCACACAACTGGAAGTCCTGAGTTTCGATTCTCGTAGTGTTGTAAGTCACTGGCCCCTCTCAGAGCCTCAGTTTTGTCACCTGTAAAATGTGAGTGTTAAGAACAACACTCACAGCAAGTTAACCCTGAGAAACCCAACTGCTGCTTCCCGAGGCTGCACTGCAGCCTTGGCCAATGCGATAAGACAAGAAGAAATAATAAGCACAAAGACGAGAAAGGAGAAGACACAGCAAGCATTACTGGCAGACGTGTGCTCACTTCCCACAAGCCAGGAGAGTGCCACCAGGTGACCAGACACACGAAAGCAAAACGCAAAACCAGTCTTTCCCAAAATGCAGCAAACGTAATCAAGAGTGCCTACTAGAACATCTAACATCAAAAGGCTGACAGTACCAAGTGCTGACAAGGATGTAGAGCAAGTATAATTCTCATACACCGCTGCCAGGAATGCAAAATGGGAGGGCCACTTTGGAAAACAGCTGGGCAGCTCCTTATGAATTCAAATATACACTTAACCATGAGACCTGGCAATACACTTGTAGATATTGGCCCAAGAGAAAAGAAAACATGTTCACACAAAGATTTATGCAAGAATATTCAGAGCAGCTTTATTCATAACAGCTAAAGACTGGAAACAACTTCAATGTCCATCAACTGATGAATGAATAATTAAACTGTAATGAATCCATACAATGGGATATTACTCCATCATAATAAAGAGCAAACTATTGACACATGCAACAACACAGTTGCATCTGAGATATGTTACGCAGCGTGAAAGAAGTCAGACAAACACAAGCACGTACTTTGTGACAACTTTATTATGAAATTCTAGAAGATTTTAGAAGTTCCATGATAGCAGAGCAATGAGTATTTCTGGTCGGGGCAGGGATTTATTGCAAAGGGACTGTGGGTAATTTTTGGCAAGATGGAAGTCTATCCCATAATTTCTAGGTCATTTAGGACAAATCACTTTGCCTCCCTGCCTCAGTTTCCTCATCTACAAAGTCACATTCCCCAGAGAACTGTTTTAGAGTAAAATGAACCAAAGTGAAAGCACCAGCTGTATACAACAGGAGCTTCATTACTGCTGCTGCAAAGTGACAAACAGGCAAGCACCCAGCCCACTGTGGGCAGGACTGACCAGGATTCTCGTAATCCTGACCAACATAAGACCTGCCTGCCAGACGGGACTCCAGGCTCAGGTAACTTCCCCATCCGAAAAGGTCCCCAGGCCCCTGGAACCAAGGCAAGGGCATTTAACTGACGTCTGCTGTCTAAGTTCCTGGTTCCTGGGCTCCTCCCAGGAAGGCAGACACAAAAAGACAGGCCCCTGTGGGGAGAGCAGGCCCTGAGGGCAGCGCAGGTGCACTGTGAGAGCTCATTTCAGGACAGGGTGTCCTGCAGAGGAGGGCATCCTGGAGGCTCCAGCCATCACATGTACACTAACTCATGCAGGACAAGGGTCACACTAGAGCCCACCCGTTTATGAAAGAAAAAAGATAATCATAATAAAGACAAGAAGGGAGCTGCAAGATGGAGCAATTCTGCACCAGCTCCCGGGGACCTGTCCAGGGCAGCTCCTGCCAACCCTGTGAGCAATGGCAGGGCAGGCGCTGAGGAGCCCCAGTGGAAGGGGGCGTCCCCCGGGTCTGATTAGCGGGCAGCTGCAGGCAGACACGCTCAGCTGTCAGCCTCCTCCTCTCAGCCTGCCGTCACAGGCACCATTAATTGCTGTCATTTGAGGGTGGCCAGTGGGGAGAGGAAGGAGGAGGGAAGGGGGGGAGAGGAAGGAAGAAGAAGAAGGAAGAGGAGGGAGGAGGGGCAGGGTGAGCTTGCCCAGGGCCAAGCATCCAGAGCTAGAAAGGATGGGGAGGAGGCTGCTCCTGCAGGAAAAGGGGGATCCCAGGTGCCAGGGCCCTCCCTACCTACCTAGGGACAAAGTCAGTCCAGCCACTGCCCAGGGGGCCCCCTCCAGAGAGGTACGGTCCTGCTGGCTAAGTCCCCACACCTGTCACATCTACTGCAATCATCCTCCCAGGGTACCCAGGGAGCCCCAGCTCCAGCCCCTACCTGACCCTCACCCCAACTTACAGATGCCACCAGACCAGCCTCCCACCCGCTTCCCAGCTGAAGGGACCCACCTTCAGGACTTGCATCTGGGGCCAAACCCTCCCTCTGCTGCCATACACCAAGGACATCACACCACCACCCTGTGCCTAAGTTTTCTCATCTGGAGAATGGGGGCAATGATGATGCCCACCTCGTGGGGTCACTCAGAGGTCCCCTCCAAGGAGGAGAGTCCCCGCCAATGTCTCATGTCCCCTCTACCCCTACCACAGCAATTGCAGCTTCCCTGCCTCCCAACAGACCTTCCAGGGGTAGAGGGACCCAGAAGGGCTCCCCAGAGCTCCCAACCAGGCACTGTCGGCACAAGGTCTTTGCAGTACCTCCGTCTTCTGGAAAGGGAGCTAAGAGCATCTGCCCTGCCTCGGTGTCCCACCGATGGCCCACCCTTGCTGGTTCCCCAGTAGGTCTCGTCTTTGGGCTAAGAAGCCACTTAGTCCTGCCAGGGGGGCTCCTAGGAACATCAGGTGCCCATGGCTGGGGAACAAGGAGTCCCCCCACAAAAATCTGGCTGTCTGCCTCCCCCCTCCTCACTCAGATGTGACCGGATCACCACAGAGGAGGAAGCTAAGTGCTCATAGACAAAAAGTCCTTTTACTGTCCTCAGGTGGGCCACTAGCATGACAAGCAGATAACATAGCCAGGGAAAGAAAGCCCCCAGCTTAGGCCAGTGATGCAGACAGACAGGGACCAAGAAGAGGAGGAGGAGGAGGAGGTGGAAGAGGAAGGAGAACACCCCAGGCAAGGCCACCACCCTTCTAGCTTCAAAGGCCCCAAGAACACTATGCAGAAAGCCATGCTGGTTGATCGCTCTAGGGGCACCACCACCCCCACTCAGCGTCACCCCCACCTCCCTCTCTCCAAGTCAAAACCTGTCAAAACAGGCCCAGATAACCTGCAGGGCTGATCTCCCCTGCTGCCTATTGGGATGCCCAAAAGGCTCAGGGCAAAGGAAAAAGACCTTCCCCCAAGAAAGTCCCTCTGGTGACTGATTCAGAATCTTGCAAACATGGAGGTCCAGTCCAATAGCAGCCTCATGGCCTTTGCACAAGCTGTTCCCTCTTCCTGGGATGCCTATATGTTCCCTTCCTCCCTTCCTCCAGGTCTTTGTACAAGCCACCTTCTCAGGACGCCCATCCTAACCTCCACATTTGAAACTGCACTCCTGGCCCAGCCACACACTCTCCAAACCCCTCCTCTGCTTATTCTTCACACGGCTCTCACCACAAAACCATATGCTGTGTGTAGAACTTCTGTACCACTGAGCATGATCTATCTCCCACCCACACTCCCCCAGGGTGGGTCCACTTGTTTGTCTGGCTCCTGGTTCTATCTCCAGCTCCCAGCACAGGGCCTGGCACACAGTAGGCTCTTTAGAAATAACAGTTCAATGAATGAATGTGCAGTCACACATTGCTTAAAGATAGGGACATGTTCTGAGCAAAGCATCGTTGGGCCATTTCCTCACTGTGCGGACATCACAGAGCACTCCTGCACAAACCTCCTGCATATATGGGCTGGGTGGCACAGGCATGGCCTGCTGCTCCTGGGCCATGAACCCTACAGCACGCCAGCGCACTGAATCCTGCAGGCACCTGGAACACAGAGGTGAGCATTTGTGTATCTAAACTCAGAAAAGACACAGTAAAATGTCATATGGTAATTTTAGGGGACCACCGTCACAAATATAGTCTGTCATTGGCCAAAACATCATTATGTGATGCATAACTACATTTGGAAGAAGGAAATCTCCTGACAGTGGCCAGGCACAAGCAGGACATGCTATGCATCCATGGTGCACCCCAGCCTTGCAATGGCCTCAATGACCCAAGTCAGATGCTTGCCCATCTGAAGATGAGAAAACCAAGGTACAGATGAATCTCAGCTACCTGCACTTCACACGAAGGTTGACCAAAGGCTCACCCACTGGCAAAACCACCCAAGGAAGACATGGGAGTGGGAGAAGGGACAACTGTCAACAAAAGTCCAGGACCAGGTGTCAGGGACAAAGACGGAAGCTTGCCCCACCACACTCCTCTCAGCACTGTGGCCTCTGAGGGCCCCTGGTCTGTCTCTGGGCATCAGTCTACCCCTCTGCAGAATGGGGCTGCATGTGGTGACCCATTGTCATTCCCAGGAAACTGTCCCCGTCCCCACCTGCAGCAATCAGGCCTGCCTGTACCAGGGGCAGCCCCCACATCGGAAGACAAACAGTGGGAGGCGTGTGGCAGTCCAAGAGCAGAAAGTGCCAGACCTAACCCCACTGCAGAGGTCAAGGGTCAAGCTGGAGCTCTGCTCCTCGGACCCTCCTTGAGGGCCTGGCCCAGGTGATATCCCTCCCCACTCTTGGAAGAATAATTTAGTAAGAGGCAGACAAATATTGGGAGCCGTGAGCGAACAGTTACCATCTGCTAGGTGCTCATGACAGCCCACGGGAGCTAGGCACACCCTCACATCCCAGGGGCCCACACTAGAAGGGGCCCTCCACCCAAATCACCCAACTTGCTGAGGTTTCCAGGGATGTGACCACTTTCCCAGGCCTGGGGGCAGGAGTGGCTGGCCTGCCCTCCCCCAGCCAATCCCACAAAGTCCTTCTGGGGACTTCAACAGGCACAGAGAAAAAAACCAAAGACTCTGCTCTCTCCTCTGCCATGTCTTCCAGCCACTTAAAAAAAAATTACAGAGCACACACACGGCACTTGAGACTTGGGACAGGTGATCCACTTGTGCCTCACTTTCCCCATTTGTAAAATGAAGGTAACAGCCCATGTTGGAGTGTCACTGTGAGGATCACAAAATGGGGTAACATGTGAAAAGCACCATCTGTGATTATTATTAGCTCGCTGAACATCTTTTCTGCATCACAGCAACTCCTCACAGCGCTGCTGCTATTGCCCTCAGGTTATAGAGGACAATGGAGTGACAGAAGGCAGCAACCTGGCCCACGCAGCACAAAGAACCAGCAGTGCCAGGAACAGAACCGCAGCTGCCCCTTCTCCTGCTGGCAGAGTGGCCCTGCCCAGCCAGCCTACAGGCCCACCCACCACCGAAGCATAGAAGTAAAGTGCCCAAGAACCCCAAAGTTCAGGGAAAACCCACCATCCCAACATTCCAACACTCCACTGCTGGGGACCCGCCTCTCTTCCAGGCACCATCTAGAGATCACTGCACTCTCTCAGCCAGGAGACAGCCCACCCCTGGGGGGGTCCCACAAGCTCCTCAGCCCTCAGCAGCTCTGCAGTACCAGATCCTACCCACAAGGCCACGCTGAGCCTCTCACCACATCCACCAGGTGGGATCTGGCTATCCCAATGACCCCAGGCCTGCTGCCCACGAGAAGGCCTGAATCTCCTGGGGACAGACATGAACTTACCAGAAACTGCCTCCAGCGAGGCCGTGTCCTCCAAGACTCAGGGAGACCTGCAGAGAAAAACACGATCTTGTTACTATCACACATGTGGGTTTGGTATAAATACACTGATGCATAGGTAGAGATGACCATGTCAGCTGGTCTGGGCCCCTTGCATTGCATACATCAGGCCAAGTATTTCTCCACAATAACCCCAAGAGGCAGGTACTGCTCCCTATTTGACAGAGAGGAAGCCTGAGGCTCAGAGAATCAAGGTCACCTGCCAAAGATGCCACAGCTAGGAAGAGACACAGCTGAGGTTCTAACCCCCAACTGTGTGCTTACACCTGAAGGACAAGTGGGTCTACTGGCCTCATCCGAGAATTTCTGAGTCACCATACAAAGTCACTGGATGACAGCTAGTATCCGAAGTATATAAAGGATATCCATCAATAAATAGGAGCCAGTCAACCCAATTGAAAAACAAGCAAAAGACTTGACAGACGTTACACAAAGAGAATATTTGGATGGCCAACAAGCACGTGAAAAGATGCTCAATATCATTAGTCATCAGGAGAGTGCAAACCAAAACCACCAGGGATCACTACACACCCAGCAGGATGGCGAACATCAGAAAGACGTCACATGTCACTGACAAGGTGGAGTGACTGTAACCCTCACGCACTGCAGGAGGAATGCAAAATGAAGCAACTACTTTGGAAAACAGTTTCTTATAAAGTTAAACACGCACTCACCACGTGATCTAGTAATTCTACTCCTTGGTCTTTACCCAAGAAAAGTGAAAACATGTCCACACAAAGACTCATACACAAATGTTCATCATGGCTTTATTCATAATCTCAAAAAAAAAAAAAAAAAACTGAAAACAACCCAGCTGTCCATCAGCAAATGAATGGCTAAGCAAACAGTGGTGCATGGGTACCACAGAACACCACGGAATACCGCTCTGCAACAAAAACAGATGAACGGTGATGCACCTGGAGGAACCTCATTCTCACTGTGCTGAGTCAAAGAAGCCAGACTCGAAACCGCAGACTCTAAGATTCCACATCCAGAGGGTGCCAAAAAAATATGCACACAGTCTAAGAAAGGAAAACCCTGTATTAATATCATAAAATCAATATATACCAATAACGAAAGATGAATACAAGTCAGGTTGAGCACCTCCTGCAGTTGCAGAAGGCAAATGTGACTTGAGTATTACAAATTTAAGACAGTTCTTTCCTCTCTTAAAATGTGTGTACATTTTTTTGGTACCCTCTGTATAGAATTCTAGGAAAGGCAAAACCACTTTCACAAGTAAAGAGGCCTACAGAGGCAGACAAACTATAACAAAAAGGATGTGATTCCCACAAAAGTGAGGATGCTGATGGCATCTGGGGATATGACAGCAGGTAAGTAAACAGCATCCCCATTATAACTAATTATTTGTTCATCTGCACCCAAGGGTCTATTCCTTCTTTATGTGTTCACTTTTGCAACTGAAAGAACCAATAAGAAAATAGTACAGTGGGCAGAGTGCTAAACAGAACCCAAAGACCTGGCTGGGCTCTCCACTCTAGCTGACAGCTGAGACCATGCAAAAGTCCCCAATCCTCTCTGAGCTCAGTCTTCCCATCCAGAAGATGGGCCCATTTCCCAAGCTTGTCATCAAAACCAGCCCATATATAGACATCTCAGTCTTGAGTGGACCTTTAAGAAACTCCCTCTCCACCCCATACAGAAGCAGAAGGATCAGAGAGGCTAGTGGGGCCACCCAAGGAAGACTCCACAAGGATGAAGTGCAGAGCTCAGGCTCTGGAACCAGTTTCTCTAGGTTTCAATCCAGTCTCCACCCCTTCCTAGCTGTGCAACCTAGGACCAGTAGCATCACCTCTCTGTGCCTTAGTTTCTGCATCTCTAAAATTCAAATGATAATAAACATGCCAACCTTGCCTGAATTCTGTAGATACTAGTAGAGCGGGGCATGCACACTGCGTGCGCTCAGTCTCTATTGGGTGTTGCTGTTACCCCCCCCATCCACTGGCCACTGAGCTCAGCCCACCCTCCCCAATGGTTGGCAGGCCCTGTCAGAGCCCAAGGAGCCTTTGAAAGGGCAGCTGCGGCGGCTCATAGGGGAACAATCCAGCCACTTCTTTCCTGCCCTTTTTCTTTTTTAAGCTTTTCTTTCACCACGATGCCCCCGGCTTGGCACTTGGTCCTGCCATCTGCGGCAGCTCCCGAGATGGAACCCTGCAGGAAGGCTGGAAGAGGGGGGGCCTGGGAACATCTCCATAGCGGCTCAGCCCTGGCTTCCAGAAGCCTCGGTGACCAGCCACCTGCAGCATGTCCTGTAATGTGCCCATCAGTGTTGGATCCAGCAGATGCTCTCCATAGCCACCAAGAGGCTCCCAACCTCCATCTGTGAGGGACGGTTGCAGGCTCAGACCCCATCTTCTTCTTACCTTCCCCAACCCCAGCCAGCTGGGCCCATGCTCCCCAAATAGACACAGAGTGCCAGGGTGTCCCAGCAACACAGGGCCAAGGCCAATGGGTCTCGGGGCTCAGCCTCAAGGTTGCAGTGTTGGAGGGGAGGAGAGAGGTTTCCAATTTAGGGAACTCAGCAGGGACCTTCCAGGAGATGCAACTGAAGCTGGCCAGAAGCTGGGAGAGGACTGATGGGAGGGGCCAGTGAAGACTGGCTGGAGGTAGGAGGAGCTCAGGGCTCTCATCTCCAGAGCAGTGAGACCCTAGGAGGGTTATACAGGCCAAGGAGAAACAACAAGGTCCCACTGGAATCTGGAGAGTGCATCTGGCTGTGGAGAAAGGGGAGGGCTACTACACCAGTCCAGGCACACAATGAGGGGGCTGGCCAGCTAGGCTCAGCTGAGATGGGAGAGGCAGGCAGGACAAAGCAGCCTCTGGGGGGATGGTGAGAGCTGCATTGGCAATGCTCAGGTTCCCAGACCCCAGACAGCTTTGGGTGGAGATGGGGGGACAGGACAACATCCACTTCCTGTGCTCTCTTTGGGTTCCAACATTAATTCTCACAAGAACCCAGGGAGGGGTGCAGCCATCCCTATTTCCAGGACCAGGAAGCCAAGGATCAGAGAATAAAGGCAACTCTCCCAAGGTCCCACAGCTAGGAAGGGCCAAGCTTTTCGGGCCATGGGGGGCCAGGGCCCGGGGGAGGCAGGAGGGCAGTGCAGACAGGGCTCCATGCCTCCCTGAGTCTCCCTGGGCAGAGCCACACCCAGTGGAGCTTCCCCAGGCCTAGAGCAGCATCTCCTCACAGGCCCTGCAGCTTCACTCACACCTGCTCACATTTGCTTCTTCAAATTCTGGTCCTCCGGACTCCCTCATCCCCCTGGGGCCAACCAGACCTGCTTCCCAGCAAAGCAAATGAGCAGGGGAGGCAGGAGGGACGTTTCCAGGGCTCCCCTCCCCCAAGCCCACTGCCATCATCCATGCCCACAACAGAGACTTGCCTCCACCTGGTGCCAGCCCCCTCTTCAGCCCTAAAACAATCCCCAGACGGCCATCTCCCAACTTCAGCTTTTGCCCTCAACTCTGCCAAACATCTCCTCGCCCCACTGCCTGCACTTCTAAACCAGCACAAGCAACACCTTTTCCTCCTCCAGGAAGCCCAGGTGGTGTACGCCAGCCACAGAGGCCGACCTGACTGGTCCATTTACTACACTCAGAAGCCAGCGACAAGGAACCACCAGCCAAGGCCTGCAGGAGGGCAAAGCCAGTCAGGACTCAGGCGCAGGGGGCACAACCAACCATCAGCCCGTCAGCAAAAGGTACACAGACCCCACTGTGCGCCCTGGGGGCCATGGTCACATCCATGCCCAAACACCCCACAGGTGCACCAATAAATGAGGGAGACTTCCAAGAATAACAATTAGAGCAGGGACCTACACTATAGTGAACCTACAGTGAAGGATTCCGGAGGGGCAAGGAGGTCGGGGAGGGCCTCCCCCAGGAGGTGACAGGTAAGAGGGAAGAGCACTCCAGGCAGAAAGTATGGTGGGTGTAAAGGCCCAGAGGAGGGAGCTGGCCTGAAGGTTAGAGAGACAGCCTGGAAGCTGCCCCAGATGCTGGGGAGCGGAAACTAGGGTAGGAGAGCACAGGGTCTTACTTCCAAGGTGTGACCACAGGAGGGCGTGGTACCCTCAAATCTCACACAGAACTGAGCCAGATGAGTGTGAGGCGGGGCCATTGAGGGCACCTCTGCGTCAATCCCCGAGGGCTGATCTCCCTCCACCTGACCCAGCCTTAGTTTCTTCTTGCAAGACAAAGTCAGAACTTTAGGGCTCCAGCCTCCAGCACCTCTGGGCCTTTCCCACCAGGTCCCCAGCAGCTAGACACTTATCCCCAAAAACCACCTGTCTGTGGTTACACAACACCCCCCCCCCAAGCCCAGCCTCCTCCTGGCCACATCAGCCACACCCTCAGCAAGGCTCCCTGAGATGGCACGTTTTCCCAGGTGGCCTGATTAAACAGAGAGCCTCCCCTGTCCTTTGGGGCCAGTGTCGCCCAGTCCCTGTCCCTATGGCAGCCAGTAATACAGACAACCGGGACGGGAGCGAGGCAGGCTCTGCCCCCCTTCCATTTATATAGAAGCCACCAGGACATTTTATTTTCCTTCCCCAGTGACAGCTGAGGTGACTGCCCCTCACTGAGCTCTCCTTCAAGCTGCAGAGAGGCAATCACAAGAGTTCGCCAAGGTCTCTGCCCATTGGACTTCAGCAGCTGAGGGCGGGCAGGGAGCTGATGGAGCCCCTCTCCTTTCCAGCCCTTTCCCCAGCAGGGTCAGGGGCACAAAACCAAGGCCAGAGGGGCTGACAGCATGGATGTGTGCAGACAGGGCCTAGAAGGACAACAAGGGGGACTGAGGTCCAGCCAGGGAGGGGCACACACAGTGGGGAGAACAGAGGAGCAGTGCTGTTCCCTGCCCATGAACATGCCCTGGCCCCCAAGTCCACCTGCCTGGGCTCCTAGTAAAAGAGGCCACACTGGCATCAAACACAGAGACCACAGCAGGGCCCACCCGGCAAAAACAACATGCACTTGTCTGAGCCAGGTGGTCCACCCTCTTTACTACCCTATGAGTTAAGCACTATCCCAACCCTACTTCATGAAGTGGGAAACTAAGGCCCCAAGGTGGGCAGCCTCCTGCCCAAGATCACCCAGCCAGGAAGGGGCAGGGAACTGAGAAGGGAGTTTCTGGCCTCTGCCTTGCTATAGCCCAGAACATGCTTCTCAGAAATCTCTCCTTGGCACAGGGTATGGGTCGCTGGCTAGACAGCAGCCAGTAGGAGCAATTAGAGGCCAGGAAGGAGCTAGGGTATCGACCGCTTTCCAGAGAGAGGGTGCAGGAGTTGGGTGGCAGTGGGCTGCCTGCCAGCCAAGCACAGGCCAGGCAAGGCCAGGCTAGGGAGCATGGTCCCTGCCCAGAGGCCCAAGGCGGTTGCATAAAAAGGCCATCTGTCCCTCCACCTGTCTGTCTACGCCTTCCCCCCCACTGCACCAAAGGCCCCTGGAGGCCTGGAACTCAGCTCCTGAGGGCTCCACTGCCCCAGGCCAGCCATGTTTGAACATTAATACTCACTTAATTCTCACCACCACGCGTCCCTGCCCTCACCCCCTGCCAGGGTTCCCAGAACCGAGATCCACATCCAACATCCACTCTATCTGACCTGGGGACCCCTGGCAGGGTAGGAGATGAGAGAGTGGGCTCTGTGGGAAGCCAGACAACACAGAGCTTCTGGAAGTTTCTCTACGCCCTGAGTGGCCCTGTCTGTAGAAGAGAACATCACAGCACCTGCCTCCCAGGCTCACTGTGAAGATTAATTCAGCTTTAGCGCCACAGATGTGAGAGTATCCTGAAATGTGAGCTTCTCCCAGGGGAAGAAACCCCCTGCAGACCCTCCCAGCCTCCACCCAGCCCCCGCCCAGCAGCAGGTGGGCCACTGGTGGCCAGGGGCTGCCCAGAGAGCAGGGCACCATCTGCCAGAAGTAATTAATTGCCTGGGTCAAGAGATGGTGAAAGAGATTTGTCACCAGGGGACATTCAGGCAGTTGCAGTGGGGGTTGGGGGGGATGGCACTGACTTGGCCTCCCCTCCCCCACCCTCACAAGCACCCTCTGCTCTCGCTCAGCCCTCCACGGACATCCTCTGCCCACGCCAGCCCCTGACCAGGGGCAGGCCACAGACCCCAGCACCCTGACCTCCCAAGAGGGACCTGCAGCCCTCCTGCACCGGTGGGGAAGGAGAGGCCCAGAAGGGACAGAAAGTCCAGTCCCCAGTAGCCCCGGATCTGGCCTGAGCAAGACCTAGATCAAAGAACAGCTGGGTCCAATCTGCACCAGGCACCCCAAGAGTGTCACTAACTCCTCAGGGGCTGCTCTTCTGCCTAAGATGGAGGTGACAACCGGCGTGAGTAGATCAGGCTCGGCCCTACTCATAGCCCAGTGCTGCCCCTTCTGAAGAAGCTGCCTTGCTTCTCTGAACTTTGGGGTTCCCATCTGTAAAACAGAGGTGATGCCAGAAAGAAATGTAGGGCCTGACACAGCGGTGCTCAGGTGAAGCTCACCACCAGGGTCTCCAGGGCCCCGTACCCTACTCAGACACCTAGAATCAGGGCCCAGGCAGAGGGGATCAGAAGGTCCCTGAGTCAGAACCAAAAATTCAATGGAAACTGTGACTAGCCCCATGCGCCACCACAACAGTGAGCCTCACAGATTCCCTGCAGGGGTCTGTGTTGCAAAGTTCCTACTTTTGTAGCCAGGGTGGAGGCAGGGGACAGGGGATGTGGAAGAGGCTCTTGGCCTGAGGACCCCAAACAGGCCCAGTAGGCAAGCAAGGCTATACACACTCAGGCTGAACCCTGAACTGGCCCCAGTGTCCCCATGTCACTCCAGACACACCCAAACCCACCCACCATCCTAGGCAGCAGCTCAGGAGTGTGCCAGGGTGGAGGGCAGCAGGCAGCAGAGCCCCATCCTGGGTATGGGGTTTTTCTACTCCCTGGCTGGGCTCGGCCTACAGGGAGGCCAAAGAGCACAGCTCTTATGACCTCCAGATGGGGTAAGAGACTTGAGTTCAAATCCCAGCTCCATAGCTTTCTAGCTCTGTGACCATGAACACATGGCTTGACATCTCTGAGACTGTTTTCTTGCCTACAAAATGGAATTCTCACCCAAGGGCTGACTTGGGGACTGAATGCCTGCAAAGTGCCCAGTGTATAGTAAAAGCTTAATAAGTACATACATACAGTAAAAGCTTAGTAAGTACGTACGTACAGTGGCTCTCCCTTAGCTGAGGGATTGCTTTCTGTACTTTCAGTTATCCGCCGTCAACTGTGGTTTGAAAATATTTTGTTTGTTTTTGGAGACAGGGAGACAGGATCTCAACTCTATTGCCCTGGCTAGAGTGCAGTGGCATCATCACAGCTCACTGCAACCTCCAACTCCTGGGCTCAAGTCATCCTCCCACCTCAGCTTCCAGTAGCTAAGACTATATATATGCCCAGCTATTGGGGTAGGAGGGTTTGCTATGTTGCCCAGGCTGGTTTCAAACTCCTAGGCTCAAGTGGTCCTTCCACCTCAGCCTCACCCAGGTACTGGGATTATAGGAGTGAGCCACCATGCCCATCCCAAAAATGTTAAAAGGAAAATTCTACAAGGAAACAATTCAAAGTTTTAAATTTCATGTCATTCTAACTATTGCTGTCCTTCTGATGGGATCCCTCTGGCTCTGACTTGAAGAACAGACAAGAATGGATTGAGGGGCTGGGAAGAGGCTAGCACAGCTGTCTAAACCAGAGGGTGACAGGGTGAGGGGTCCACCACAGTGTCCGGTCTGCCATTCCCATTCTTTCTGTCATTATTATTAATAGGAAAATAAAGAGTCTTTAGGGTATTCATCCCATTCCCCTCAGCACATTATTATAATATTATTGCTGTTATGATTACAGAGAGCCTGACACGCCCCACCCCCCAAATTATAGCACATTATCATTATTATTGTTCCTGATATTTGGGGATACTGTTAGGGCAGAGGGGCCTCCATTGCACCCCCCAATCACCTCAGAAATGCATGGGGATGTTTTTAACCATCCTATGACTGGTACCTGGTTGGGGGGGGGGGAATCATCCCCTTCCACCCTACCCATACAATTTCCAAATGACCCAGTCATAAAAACACCTGCCAGAACCAATCCAAACACTAGCTGTTTTCTTCAACACCACTTTCGTCTCCTTCCAGTATGGAAAATCTCCCATCTCACTTCTCTCGACTCTGTGCTTACTCATCTAGAGTGGGAGCAGAAGCTCCTTCCTCTCACTTCCCTTTACACAACACTGGTTTTTGTTATTGTTGTTAATTCTGCATCAAGTCAAGTCTGTATTAAGGAGAAATTTCAGTACATGCTGTGAATATTGTTGGGATGCTGTGTGACACTGGGCAACTGAGCCAACCTCTCTGAGCCTTAGCTGCTTGCCTGAACCTGGGGAAAGGATGCTCGCTGCTGGCTCATAGGGCTGCTGAGAGGATCCAGTGAACTCATCCGGCATGTGCCTGCACTATTGGATGGGCACAGAGAGCACCACACTCCCAGCTGACCCCTCCGACCACTACCTGCAGTGATGGACCAAAAGCCACAGGGGAGACCAGTGCAAGATAAAAGCCCCACAACCCCCTGCATGGGCCAGGTGGTTCAGCATCTATGTGGCTTTTATCTCCAAGGAGATAAACCACCTGCTAAAGTTGGTATTCAGGATCAATTGAACCCAATTAATCCCCCTATGGGTCTCTGCTGAGCCAGCTCCTCAGGGGCTTGGGGAGAAAGACAAGTGAGCCTCCCATACACAGAAACCCCCCACTCACATAGCTAGGCACAGAGAGGGTGCTAAGAGTTTCCCGTCCCCAGCCCCACAAACAGCCAGCTGAGGGGACCCCCAGGACAGATTGTGTACATATCACAGACTTGTTGAATCCCCTCAGCAACCCAGGAGGTAAGTGCTGCTATGAACGCCACTCTCCAGATGGGGGAAACTGAAGCCCAGAAAGGCAACAGCCAACCCAAAGATGACAGAGCTTCTCCCTGGATCCCCTGCAACCTCAGGATAACACTTATCCCAATTCACAGAGGGAGAAGCTGAGGCAGGAACAGGTCTTAAGTCACCACAATATCCCATTACCAAGGCAGAGCTGGGTGGGCAGAGTGTCCTGCAACCCTGAGGGAAATATACTGCAGGCACTTCATGGAAGTATCTGAATGGATACAATCTACTCACTGGGCACAGGCCCTAAGGATAACTCTATAGGGCCTCCCTGCCCTCCTGAGAGTCTAAGGTCCCATCCTATCCACAGCAGTCAGGGGAAAGAGGCTGCCCAGAGGACAGTGGACAGCATCTGGAGACACTGCTGATTGTTCCAAAGGTCCTGGGGGTCTCGGGGTGCCACTGGCATTAGTGCACAGAAGCGAGGATGTTGCTAAACATCCTGTGACGCACAGGACGGCCTCCACCTCAGAGCATGAGCTCGCCCTGCAAAATGCAAGCCAGGCCAGGCTGAGAAATCTTGCTGTACCTGCTGAATCACTCAAGCTTCAGTTGGGCACCTACTGTGTGCAGGGCCTCCTTACAGGGCTCATTCAAGGAGACAAGGTCACAAGGCTCAGAGAGGCCAGGATTCCTGCCCCACAGCACACAGCTAACGGAGTACAGAGGCAGGGCTCAAAGCCCCACCCCAGCTGCCAAATGCCTGCCCTGTCCTTGAGGATTCTGACCTCCTGGGTCTAGTGTTAGAACTCCAGAATCTCTACCTCATAGCCCCCAGCCCCTCCCCCAAAGTCCCTTGCTGGGGGGTGGGGGGTTTAGACTGATTCCTTTTCATCAGAATCCACTCATTGGGATGCTGACAGTCTGGGGGCGGAGGCTGAGAGGGTAACAATGTGGTTGTATTTTTTTATGTACAAGCTTTTCATTTCTTAATTTTCCATCTTACAGAGAACACATTTGTTCTGTTTCTAAAAATAAAAAAAAAATAAAAAAAAAAAAATCCTTTGGGTAAGGCAGCTGCCAAACCACATGCCCAGCCTGGCCCTGGGATGGCTCCCACAGGGCAAGGATTTGGCAGGGGGATGCACACCTCAACAGAGAGAGAGCTGCTGCTATGCAGCCCCCAGGAGTGCCCACCAGCACCACCTGGGGGAGCCGAGAACCTGCCGCAGCACACGGGCACCCATAGGCGCTGGGGAAAGGTCCACGCAGTCACTTTCTACATCAAACACCGGAACCAACCCAGGTGGCCGCCTCAGGGAACACACCCATCACATGTTCACCTGTGCCATGACAAAATACTACACAGAAGTTAAAATTAGCCACTGGATCTAATGGCACCAACGCTCATTAAGAAACCATAAAGAAAAGAATAATTCTAGATAATGACATAGTTCCCAAGGTCGTGTATATTACCTTTCTCAAACTAAAAAAAAAAAAAAAAACCTCCAAAATCCTAGAAGGTAGGTACTATTTTGGTCCCTGTTTTTTATATATAGGGAAACTGAGGCATGGACCTTGAGAATACTCAGCTGGTACGGGGCACGGGGAGGAGGGGAAAGCCTAGACCACCAGTCTCCTCTGCTGCCTGCCCAGTCCAGGGAAGGAAACTACTAGGTTCAATTACATAAAAAGCTGCCAGTACTCAAACCACTTTTCACCTACAAAACTGGCAGGTTCATGTGGCTACCCTAAGAGTGGATGGCAGAGTGGCACGTGCAGAACGATGTGTCCATATGAACTTTGCTGTCTCAGAAACCAGGCTGTGCAGGGAAACCCACAGGGACCATGGGGCATAAAAACATGGGTTAGAAATGCCCACACTCCAGTGAGAGGCAGTGGCCTCCAGGGAGGAGACTCAGGCGACTTGAATGTCATCTATAATTTTTTTTTTTTTTTAAATAAAAGGCAGCCACCTTAGTTTGCAGCCCTGAGTCCAGCCTCCTGGGCTGAGTCCAGCCAGCGGTGCGATCCCCCTCTTTCCCTTCTCCTCTCTCCCATGGCCACCTGTCTGTATCCCACCCCCAGACCCCACACAGTCCATGACAAGCAGGGCAGTCCCTGGAGCCTGGTCTCTGAAGCTTCCTCAGGCAGGCAGGGGAGAACCTCTCCCCTCCCCACCGATCCAGTTTCATTTAATTGCAGCCTTCGGTTCCTGGACACAGGCCCAGAGGCCTCCAGGGCAAGAGGTGTGGGCCACTTTCTTCCTCTTTTCACTAAAGCTGGAAGGAAGCAGCATGTGGCACTGCCCATCTGTTCTGAGAATCTGGAACACCTGCCCCTTAGGGACAGAGCCCACAGCACCGGAGCCCTCACATGGGAGATCTGCCCAGGAGAACCAACCATGCCTTGTCACGGGATATGCTGGGGACACATTTTTTCCTAATCATCCTTTGGGACCAAGTACTCCAACTGAATTTAAAGGGGAGGGAAGGAAGGAGAGAGGAGAAAAAAGGATGCACAAACATCCCCATCTAATGTCATCTTTTCCCCACTCAAAAACTTCCAAATGTTCATTTCTGCTTTTAGGTGTTTCTTTTGCATTTTGTTTTCCCACCAGCACTCCCCTGAACAGTCTGCAGGTCCCTCTCTTCACTGTGTCCTTCAGCCACAGCCCCAGGTTAAGGCCAAGAAACTGTATGGTCACCTAATTCCAAAGTCACCAGGAGCCGGGACACAGCCACCATCTACATGGCCACGTCACCTGAGACCCTGCTCCTGGCTGCCAGTTCACAGGGAAATCACAGGCTCTGGATGAGTTTCCCTCTTGCTGCTGTAACAAAAGGCCCCAAACTTGATAGCTTAAAACAACACAAATGTATTATCTTACAGTTTGGAGGTCTGAAATCTGAAATGGATCCACCTGGGCTAACGCCAACGTGCTGGCAGGGCTACATCCCCCCTGTCCCTCACCTTTCCCAGCTCCTAGAAGCCAGCTGCATGCCTTGGCTCCCCACCCCTCCCACCCCCCCACCCCACTCCACCCACCCCCCCGAGGCCAGCAGCACAACCTCCTCAAACCTCTGCAACTCTGACCTGCTGCCACCTCCTTATAAAGACCCTGTGATCACCTGAGACCCACCCAGCTAATCTGGGATAATCGCCTATCTCAAGGTCAGCTGATTAGCAGCCTTAATTCCATCTGCAACCTTAATTCCCCTCTGCCCCTTAATGTAATATATTCACAGCTTCTGGGAGACGTCTGGGGGTGGGGAGAATCATTCTGCTTGCCAGAGGCTCCAAAACCAAAAATCAGGCCTCTGAGGAAGTCCCAAAGCCCCACCCCACTGACACTGAACTACAACAGGCAATTTGGGGGCTTCCTGTGGCTCTCCATTCCCACATGGCACGAGCAAGCCCCCCCAGCTCTGTCACCCACATGGTGATTGCATATCCCCCATGGTGTGGAGTCCAGCCTTTGATGAAAACGTGAATCAGCAGAGCCCTGTGACCCATCACTAGAGACTCTCCTCTTTAGGTTAACAACAAAGAACTCATCGATCAATGTTCTTGAGCAACATTTGTTCTGGCCAGGCATACATCACCCTACTGTACATCCCACTCTCCAACAAGACCCCTAGGGAGACACAGGAAGTCCACCCTGTGGACACCTACACTTCTTCATGTCGCACATCCTAATCTGAGAATGATGCTGGCTCCAGTCAAGCCCACAACCTCTGCAAAGTCTAAAAGAGTCACCAGAAACCTCAGCCACAGAAGGCTCTGCAAGGGACAACTGAACTGCAGCAGGACACTCATGATTGAGAAAACGTCCAATAGTCCGAGCAGCATGAGCCCTCACTTCATCGAGACGGACAGTCGGGAGGTCAACAGGGGAACTAGAGGCCACCTAAAGCTGCTCAGGATGTCTTTGGAGTGGGTCAGCAGTCTTCCTCCACAGTTGCTGGTGGGTGGCCATGCTCTCAAGGACTGGGGACCCGGGGGCAGTCAGACAGTAACAATACCATAGCATCAGCAATATTCACTATCATGAGGCTTAAAGACAACCGAGGCCAAGAGGAAATGCTTTCTTGTTTCACAGCCCTTTTGCATCTCTTTTCTGCCAGAGGATCTGGGAAGTGATATCACTGTCATTGCACAGGTCCCAGATGGGCAGTGCAAAAATCACACGGCAACCCAGTAGCCAAGATAGGCCTCCAATGCCCAGAGCCCTGCTGGGCCCACCTCCCAAGCCCAAGCTGTGGACCTCCAGCCCATCCCACCTCATCCCGTTCCTCTACCTGCCCACTGCCTGACTTGGTATCCAGGCAGGGTCCACTTCCTCTGGGAAGCCCCCACACCCCAGATTCTTGCCATGTACCCCTCAACTCAACTCCACTCTCTCCAAGGCAAAAACTGCACACCCACTTCTTGTCAAATAGTGCACTGTGCTCTCAACACCTCCAAACACCGAGAGATGGCAGGGACATAAGGCTGGGGGTGCTCAGGGCACAGAGAGGGCAGCAAGAGCCTAAAGGTCACACAGCAAACTTGGTACACACACGTTTCCACCTTGGTGTTCCCCCTGGGAGCTGCACATTTCTGAGGCGCTGTGGAGAGGGGCAGTGACCAGGCCCGGACGCTGGGAGATACAGCCTCCTGACTGCTGCTGCAGCTGCTATTTATAGCCCAGCCAGGAGAAGCCAAGACAGGCAGCGTCAGCTTCCTGCACACCAGTGCCGGCTGCAGCCAGTAGCCAGCAACAGTGACACCAAGGGGGACAGGCTGGGTGAGGGCAAAGGTGTGGGTGGTGGTGCCTAGGGTTGGGCATATGGACCCAGGACTGCCCCCACAATATAACAGGCCCGGCCCATGACAACTGCCAACCAAGGAAAGACCCTGTGAGCTGTGTATCCTGAACCAATGACACTGCCACTCTGTGCCTTAGTTTCCTCCTCTGTAAAGAGTTGTGGCCAAGCTGGGTTGTGAGGTTTAAATGAACTAACCAGGATGTGTGCCATGCAAGCTTGCCGTACCTCACCCCACCCCTCTCTGGAACATCCTCACCTCTGCCCCTCCCTGCCCAGACAGCAGACACCAAAGGTGAGGAGGGGCTGCCCCACACCAGGACACCAGTAAAAGCAGTTCCATTAAGCCCTCCAATGTGTGCACACCTTACAAAGCCCAGAGACCCCCAGCAAGCAGCAGGCTCGAAGACATCCACCGAAGCCCCCAGGCACAGCCAATTGTGACAGCACCTATGAGTGTGTGTGCGCACACGGCCACCCTCATCATAGTGGTCACTCCCCCACATGTCCAGGAACATAGTCACCCCATTCTATATATGCACAAACTGAGGGGAGGGTAACAGAGAGGAGTTCTGCCCAAGAAAGGCAGAGGGACCCCATGCCCCTTGTTTTCCCAGAGTTAACTGAGGTCTCCCCTCTTGCCAAATAGCAGACATGCCTCACAAGCGCTGGGGATCCCCCCCAGAAAGCTGCCTGGGGGTGCTGGTTTGAGTCCCACAGAGCTTGCTTCCTGAGGCAAAAAGGTCATCTCAGGCCACAGTAGCACCCAGAGGCGACCCACCCATGGGAGCAAAAGCTTAACATCCCTTCCTGGCCCCTGGGGTTGCACAGCTGCGATGCCCCGAGCTTCCTCCAACCAAAGGCAGTGGGAACATCAACGCAGCAAGCCAAAAACAGCAGCAAGCGCTGAGCCGAGTTCTGAGGCTTTTTGAGTGTTCACAGCACCAAGCAATAAGCACCTTCCAGTGCGACCTCACTCAACCTTCCAAACAACCTGGAGAGACAGAAATCTGACAAAGCCCATTTGATGAATGGGAAACTTAGTTCTCCTACACCCTGGCCCCTCTGGGCCCCACAAGGGGTTCCTGTTACCCCCAGAGCTCAGGAGCCAAGCTCAAGGCTAGCAAGGGATGGTCACGGCCACCCACGGGAGGAATGGGCAGGGAGTAGCCACAGGCTCAGGGACCTGGGGATCTTCAGGGAGTAGAAGGGGGCCACAGGAGAGGGCACAGGTGTCACCCACACTGACAGATGGACAACTTGAGGTCCCACAGGGCACAGGGGTGGCAGGTCAGGCCCTGCCCAACTGTAGGTGCCTACTATGAGCCCAGCACTGATCTGTAATCTGAGACACAGTGGGGAACAGAGGCAGAAGCCCCTGATCGTGGGGAACATCCATTCTAGCAGAGGTGACAAATAGCAAGATAAACATGGAGAACCAGTGGGAACACATGCTAAAAAACAACCAAAGGAGAGAGGAAGAGAGACGGAGCGGACGGGGCACAATTCTAAATAAAGTAATTCAGAGAAAGAACACAGACACGAGAGGCATCCCACAGACACCCAGGAGAAGGTGCTCCGGGCAGAACAAATGCAAAGGCACTGGGATCATGCCTGTCTGGTATACTCCGGAAACAGCAGCTCGGAGGCCTGAGTGTCTGGCACAGACAGCAGGTGGAACAGGGCAGCAGTGTGGGGCAGATGTGCAAAGCCCCTCCGCCAAGGCAAAAGTTGGCTTTTGTGCTGAGATGGGAGGGTCTTGGCCACCTGCTGAGGGATCTGGCTGCCACGTGGGGGTGGGGCAACAGTGTGACAGGAACCTGTGATGAGAGCTATGAACACAGAGCTGCTCCAACAAGGTACACCACACTATTCTCTCACAGTTCTAGGGCCCAGAGGCCCAAAATCAAGGTGTCACATTCCTTCTGGGGTTCCAAGGAAGCATCTGTCCCACGCCTCCCTCCTTGGCTTATGGTCACATCCCTCTAGTGTCTGCCTTCTCCTAATGTCCTTATGTCTGCGTGTTCTCTCCTTTCACAAGGACACCAGCCATTGGATTAAGACACCTCCCCCCACTCCAGCATGACGTCATCTTAACTAATTACATCCACAAAGACCCTGTTTCCAAACAAGGCCACCTTCCATGATTCTGGGTGGACATGAGTTGGCAACAGGGACTCTTCAACCCAGCATAGGGGCCTGAGACAGGCTATAAGAAATGGGGGTAAGGGGAGCAAAAATGGTTGAAAACTAGCCAGAAGGGTGGCATATAGGGGAGTATATGCAGCCACCACCAGTAACTGCCAGGAGCCACCACTGAAAAGAATCCTCCAAAACCTGACCCCCTGAAGGGAGCCCCTGACTCCTATTGGGCTCCAGAAAGCAACACCCTCTGTGAGACCCCACGTTGGCAGCAGCCTGGGGCTGCACATCCCGACACCCCACCCCCACCCCAGGAAGCTCCCCTGCAGGTGTCAGACAGATTGCACTGATCACAAAGACACCACAGCTTGCAGATGATGGTCTCAGAAGGACTCAGCAGGCACTGCCAGGTTCAGCCTGAGGACAGATAGGATCCCCCAAGGCACCCTCTTCCCGTAGGTCCTGCTATGAGCACCTTTGGAGCTGGCCTCTAAGACTTGTGACTTAGAGCAATCCCCAGAGACCCCCACCCCAGGCCACACAGAAAAAGCAACTCCCCTCCCCCCAAACCGTACAGACCTGCCTAGCCCAAAGTCTCCCCAGCCTCACATGCAGAACTGAAGGGAGCAGGCCACGGGGAGGTGGGCACGAGAGGGATTCCAGATTGTCTAGTAAGTAGTGGAAAACACTGGAGGCAGCGAGAGGCCACATTGTTCCAGCTGCAGGCCCCACTCCTGTCTATGGAGAGGGGACAGTGGGCATAAGACAATGCCAGAGGCTAGGGAAGAGGTTGATGCAGGGGCCATGCAGGCCACTGAGAGGGTGGTTGGGATGCTCATGCTCATAGAGGAGCCCAAGTAGGGTCTGGGGGGCGAGGAGGAATCATGGGACTGGTTTCTCACAGGTTGGATCTGAGGTCTTTTAGGGATATCCCTAAGCAATGGCCAGGAAGCCATTGGGTCCACCTGCCCAATCCAGATCAGCTCTGTGGGTACGAGACCAGGGCAGGAGGGAGAGGGGCTGAAACGCAGCCTGCAGCCCACTGGTGCCTCAGCTGGCTCTGTTTCACCACAACCTGCAAAGACCACATGCCATTCGTCATCACCCCATTGCACTGCTGGTTAGGGTTAGGGTACAGAGGCTCTCTTACTTGTCCAAGGTGAAGCTGCTGAGAGACCCGTAGTTCCCTCAAGGTCAAATCATAAATCCTAAAGCACAAACACAGGCCACGGAAAACCAAGCCAAGCCTGGGAGACAAGAAACTGGCCCCTGGAAGCCACATGCACACAGGGGCCAATGGTGGCCAGTCATTCCTGAAGGGGTTCCACCTCCCATGGCTTACCGTACTTCTCCCCCACTTCCTTTACCAACTCAAAAGAAATATTCCAAGGCCAGCAGGAGGAAGCAGAGATATCTGAAAGCATTAGCAACAAATCTAGGCTGCAAGGAGATGTCTCAGAGGTCCCTTAGTTCCCAACATACCAACAATATTCCCTCCAAAACAATTTCAAGGTCTCTAGGCCCTGGAGTGGTGGGTTCTCCACTTCCAGGGCATTCCCTCAGGCCAAAGGTTCTTAAGGGTCCTGTCAGCCCCCAGTAGGGACCTCTTTCACCATCCAAATCACTCACTGTCATCAAGTTGAACTCAAAATGGGTATCCAAAAACCCTGCCCAGTTCTTCCCCAGAATCTGACCTATATTAAGACACTCTAAAGAGCCAGGCCTTGGTCTCTTCCAGATGAACACCCATCTGCCACCCCACGCTCAGGGGGAACAAGCACGAAAACATCTTGCAAAGTATTTTCTTTTGCTTTGTTCCTGCCCCACTTCATTCTGCCCTTCCAGAACTGAGACAACTCTCAGGAATGTTTATGATAAGATAAAAAATCACATAGCAAGGTCAGGCCAAAGGGGAATATCAGAGACAAATCTGAAAACGGGATGAAGCAGATAAAACCAAAACACAGACCAGTGATTACTGAAGGCAGGCTGCAAATTTGGTTCTGAGCTTCCTAGCAGCCAAAGTAAAAAGAGAAACAAAAATGGTTATAAGTGACTTTAAAAAATGATGGAAAGTATATAGCACCATATAGTAGGTACTACAGCAACTATGTAGCACTCTAAAAAAGGTATTATAGTCTCAGGTATCATTTAAGCGGCCAAAAATTGTGCCAGAAGTCAGCCCAACTGCTAGGGGGCTTAACTACTCCCTTTCCTACTGCAGTGTTACAGCAGCAAATTATAACTATGGGCAACAGCCCAGAACAAAAGGAGAGATTTTAGGGCCCACTCAGCATAACACCCTTCTCTGGGTTCATTTCCTCACTAGTCAAAGCCATGGGAGGCTGCACTGAGCTTGAAGAGAATGAGATGATATATTAGGGACTGGCAAACACTTTCTGTAAAGGGCCAGAGAGTAAATATTTTAGGCTCTGTAGGCCTTCCAGCCTCTGTCATAACCACCCAACTCTGCAAATGTTGCAGCACAAAAGCAACCACAGACAACATGTAAATTAAAGAGCATGGCTGCATGCCAATAAAACTTTATTTATGGACGTTGAAATTTGCATTTCATATCATTTCACATGTCATAAAATATTATTCTTCTTTTCATTTTTTTCAACCATTAAAAAATATAGAAACCATTCTTAGCTTGGTGCACCATATAGAAACAGGAGGTGGGCCAGATTCGTCCCAGGGGCCAGAGTTTGCCAACCTCTGCTTTTTATATGTTCCAGAACAAAATCAAAGTCATATTATAATGTAGGATGTGAATGTGATAGTGAATAAAAGATATGAATACATGGTGTGATACCATTTGTGTGTTTGTTTTTAAAGTGAACACACACATACAAGTCCATTTAAGGCCGACATATGCCTACAGTTATCTCAGAGAAGAAACTCAAGACACGATAAGCTGTGACTGCCTAGGGGAAGAAAAACCAGGAGGGCAGGAACCTAATGAGAGTCTCTCTACACTTTCCTGCACTGTTTTTTAATATTTTTTAACAGGTTCGTGCATTTTCTTCAATAAAACAGTAAGTTTTTATAAAGCCCAAAGCAATTGGCAGATTTTGAATGTATTACTTTTTGTTCTTTATTTTTTTAAAGAAACATGTAAAGGAACATTAGCCCAAAAAATGTTACGCAAAGATGTCCATGATGGCTTATCTAGAGTGCTCTTACTGCTGGAGAAAGTTCTATGGGATGGCACTACCCTAGAGCAGTGGTTCTCAACCTTCCTAATGCCACAGCCCTTTAATACAGTTGCTGTGGGTGGCGACCCACAGGTTGAGAACAGCTGCCCTAGAGGCTGGTGCAAAAGGAATCTTTCATCACCCAACCCTATGCTGTGGGTAGGTAGCCTTAACCACAGCCACAGGTGGCTACTTAAATTTAAGTTAATTAACATAAATAACATGACCCGTTCAGTTGCTCAGTGGCACGGGCCACATTTCAAGGGCTCACTAGCCATCAGGCCAGGCCAGCCCAGCCCAGCTAAAGCATTCACGGTGGAACCCTAGAACATTCTCCTTCACGACAGGTGTTGACTGTACAGCCTGCCCCAGACTACCCTCCAAAGTAGCATTATCTTTTCTCCCTTGCTCTTAAGAATAAGGAAACTGCGGCCAGAGGTCACAGATGATCCTCTAGTTAGTTATCAATTGAATGAAGCTCAATTCAAAGGAGCCCTTTCTAGAACCTCTAGGGTCTCTTTTTTTACAGATTTCAGGGAAGCCTGGCTCTCCCCCAGGAGGCCTCCCCTTCCCCAGCCCCACAGCTTTCCCCCCACTTTCCAGGCTGCCCATGACCTCCAAGCACTCCAAGTTCCCCCAAATACCAGGCAGACACCCACTGGGTGATTAAAAGCAGAATGGAAAATCTGTCTTCAAAGATAGAGAATGGAGCGTATCTGTGACTCCCCCACAGTAGAGGAGCCGCCCTGTCTCCAGAGGGCACCATGCCCCAGCCTGAGGGCTCAGGAAAGGAAATATCTATTAGAGGATCCTTCTCCCTAGGAGGGAGGACCACGTGGTGCCCAAGGCGCCTGTGAGTATGGATGGACTCAGGTTCACACCTAATTCTACAGGAACATCTTCGTTGTCCACCTGGGTGAGCCAAAATGACAACAGCAGCTCCGTGACATGCATGGGCTCATTTAACCCTCACAACAATAAAGTCCACAGTATCATTATCATCATCACCATCTCCATCTTAGAGATGTGCAAACTGAGGCTAAGCAATGTGCCCAGAGTCCAAAGCTTGAGGCTGCAGAGCCAAGCAGCAAACCCAGCGTCACATCTTCTGCCCTGGAACCCTCTCTGCCACCTCATAGGGAGTAGGCACCCAAACTGTAAGGGACAGAGACAGCCCAGCCTGGGCACACTGCTCGTAAATGGCTAAGCAGGAACTTGCAGTGCTGGATCAGCTGCCCTCTTAGGGGTGGCAGATGGAACACTCCCAGGTTGTCCTCTAATATCTGGTTAGGGGGATTCTTCATAGACCTGTAAACCCAAAGATCCTTCCCAGGGCAGTATGGAAATGCCAGGTCTCAGAAGCCTCACTTTGCTCTAAAATGAGATGACAATAATGAACCTTTCAACCTTGGGCCAGCCTTGCCCCTGGACCTGTGTCCTTGTCTGTAAAATAGGAATAAAACTCTCAGCTACCACAGGACCTCTCTGGACTCAAGCCCTCCAGCTACAAAGCACCCTACCACACCCGGCACTCCAGCCCATGCAGCTTTCTGGAGCATGGTGCTAAATAATTCAAAACCGTGTTTTCATTTCAAAATAAACACAACAGTGTCGCCAAGGCGGAATACCAAATCTGCATGAATGCTTAAGATAAAATAAGACTTTAAAGAAATGCCAAGCACTACCCCTCTCCCCAAACCCTGGGGAGAACAAATTCTCAATCTTCTGACCCCTGGGGCAAAAATCTGTAGGTGCTACTCAAATAAGAAACAAAATGTCTTTATTCATACCTTTATGGCAGCTCTGCAAAGCAAGTCTGCAGTAAAATCTTGCAGCACTAACATGATCGTGAGTAATCCCCGTTCTTAATTCTTAATCTCACATCCAAGCTGTGTGACCTCAAGCAAGTTACTTGACCTCTCTGTGTCTCAATTTCACCATCTATATAAAATAGGATAACCACAGTGCCAACTCCTAGAGTAGTTATGAAGAGTAAACAAGTTAGGCACAGTTCCTGGCACACAGTAAGTGTTTTATAAGTACTGGCTATAGATACAATTACATTATATACTGTATTTTCCAGCACTGAGAACAAGAGATTACATGACAGTTGTAAAGTTGGTTCCCTGCCCCCAAGGCTCAGCAAAGGATGCCCAGGTGACCTTTCTAAACATCATTTCCCTGGAGACCCCACATACCCACCAGAGAGACAGAGGTCTTCAAAGCTAGGAATAACCCAGGCTGGGCCCCTCCCACCCCCTCCTCAGGCAGAAATTACTGGCTCCTACAAGCAGTTCCCCCTCTCAGAGGTGTCACCTGGGGAAACTGTAGTTTGGCATCTGAGACATGAAAAGGAAACAGAGAAGGGAAAAACCCGCACACATAAATAAAAGCTCTCAACCCCCTGTCAACAGAGGTAAAAGGAAAGGGAGCAAGCTCAGCTCTCCAATCTTAAGATCTGTCTCACAGACAGGACCCAGGAGCCCCCACCACCACTGGGTCATGGCTAGGTTACACACAGGTGCCACCCCAAGCCCCCATCTCAGAGTGAAGCACCAACTTCTCCACCTACAGACCGCAGGGTGGCGGGTGGTAACACAGAACAATGCGCCCCTCTCAGACAGGGGGAAACCAGGCCAGGCAGCCCCCCACCCCACAGGTGTGGCAGGCTCAGCACAGGGACTCCTGGGGGCGCCTTCCAACACCAGCCAGCAGGTGGGTGTCAGCCCTCCCCAGCTCTGGGCTTTCTTTCCCAGCTCAATTCGTGTTTGCAGAGCTCTGGGAAATCTCTAGGAGGAGGTATGAGTATTATTAATTGGGGGGAAAGAACGGATTATGCCAAATAAATCCCTCCCACGTAGGCAAACCCTAGCTGAGAGGGGGAGGGACGCAAACACAGGCCCCAGAGCAGGTCTCCATCCCTCACCGGGCCTGACAGCCACATTACCATTTACATGGATTTATCAATAGTATTGATCCCTGAGCCAGCCCAGTGTAAAGAGCTCAGTGGGAAGAGGCCAGCGCTGGGGCCCGCTCGCGCCGCCCCCACGTCTGGGCACCACAGACTCCCTCGGCACCCTGCGGCGGCGGCGGTAAATTTCCAAGCAGGGACACGGCAGGCGGCAGAAGCCAGACAGGGCCCGGGATGCCCTCGCAGCAGCAGCAGCAGCAGCAGCAGCAGCAGCAGCAGCAGCAGCGCCACCGCTGCCGCGAATCTACCACTCACGGAATCTGTCACCCATCCCCACCACGGCAACCTGCACAAACAGACTCAGATGTTGCATCTGTTCAATGGGCTGATGGCACATACCCTGAAAAGGGGGATGGGTTTGCAAAAAAGACCCTCCCTCTTCACCAGATCGCCCCCCAATCCCCCACCTCCAAGCAAAGGTAAGGCGCTTTGCACAAGTTTTCCAGGCCAAATATTGAACCCAGAAATAAGAGTAACAGTAGTCATACTAACATATTCAAGTAAGTTTATGTATTATGACAGAGGGTTTTAACAACCCTGTGAACTCGGTACTATTTTTACTCTCATAGATGAGGCACAGAGAGGTTAAGCAATTTGTCCAGGGGTCACACTGCCAGTAAAGTGGCAAAAGTCAGACTTGAACCAAAGGAGCTGAGTTGCAGAGGAGGCCCGGCTATCCCGTGTCACAAGCTTCTCTGGTTGCTGTTCCCCCTCCACACCCCCTCCCCCAAAAAGACCACCCACGATGTACACAGCAGTGCCCTGGGTCGGCCTCCCAGCATGCCTGGCCCAGAGAGCCCCTTGTACATGAGTATCAAAGCAACCGCAGACTCAGATCTGGCTTAAAAAGGGCAAAGTCAAGGCCACCGATAACACATCCCAACGTGCTCAGAGCTCCCCCACCCAGCCCACAGGGATCCTCTACCTTATCTCTCCTCTCCCCCTCCTTCCCTGCCTCACACATCCTCCCTCCAAATCTGCAAAAAGGAAGAAAAAAATAATCATAATAAAACCAGTTCTCACCAACAGGGGGGAGGAGGAAGGGGAGGAAAGGAGGAGGCTGAGCCAACAGAACAGATCCGCCCCCGCTGCCTGCACCAGACCCTCGGAGAGCCAGAGCGCGCGACAGGCGGCGGGAGGACACTAGCTTCCAAAAAATAAACCTACGAAGTAAAAATAACGCCAGGCGCCCCCACGCTAATTGGGCCCCGGCGGCAACGACTCACAGGTACAGAGTGTCTCTCCCTCCCGCCCGCCTTACCCTCCCTCCCTCGGGCTTTTGCCTGCAAGTGGCTGGGTGGGGAAAGCGCACCCCAAGGGCGCCTGCACTCCCCGCATGTCTCCGGGGAAGCTCCCCTCAACACAAGGGCCTGGAGTTTCCCAGGGCAGCCCAAGTGTGATCAGCTCTGAATTCCAACTTCCCAAACTAGCGGCATCCCAAGTGTCCGCACGGCCCGGGGGAGGGGCCAGGAGGCGGCCCAAGGAGGCGTCACCAGCCTCAGGAGGCAGGTCCAGACACCCAGACACCACCAGGAACACCGGTCCGCGGGGGAGGGGGAGAGAACGAACACCTCTCCCTGGGGGACCCGCCTAGCACCCTCTGGCCCCTTCCCCTGGAGGAGAACCGCTAGCTCCCCCCATCCCGACTGCCGGGAATCCCCATGAGACCTTCCAGAACAGCCAAGCGAGGGAGCTGGGGTGCCATCTCCAAGGGCTCCCCAAACCCGCGCTGCCTGTTGGAAAATAAGGCGCAGTGTCGCCCCCAAGTCTTGGGGATGCAGGGGGGAGGAGGTGCGCAAGGCAGCCAAGCCCCCAGGGCTGGCGCACAAGGTAGGGGGCAGCCCTGCGCATTTCCAAGGCGCCCCCAGCCCACCCCAACGCCACTTCCCTCCTTCCCGCCCCCTCGCTGGGGAGCTGGAGTTCCCCTAAGTTCCCAGCGCCCCCAAGCACGCGGGCTTCAGTGTCGACAGGGCGCCTTGCTCCGCAGCAAGCCACCCCCCCAAGAGCGCCAACTCGGGAGTGCAGGGGCCCCGCCAACTCCGCCGCGTGCGCAGCCTGATCTTCCCTCGGTCCCCCGGAAGCGCGTCCAGCGCCTCCCCCCCGCCCTCGGCGGGGACCCTCGCCCCCAACTCACCTCGTGGGGGTGACAGTGGTGGCGCCCCACCTAGGAGCGCACTCGGGCCGCCCGGGCGCTCAGGCAAGTGGCGGTGCCGATCGGGCTGGGGGCGCGCAGCAGGCCGGGCCTCTGGCGGGGACGCGATCCTCCCGCCGCCGCCTCCTAGGACGCCGGCCCCGGGTACCCGGCCGGCAACTTTGCGCGCATCGCGGGGCGCAGGGCGCGGGCGCAGGGCTCGGGCGGGGCGCAGGCGGACGCGGGGCTCCGATGCGGCCCGGCCTGCCCGCGGCTCCGCGTTCCCTGGCGGCAGCGGCGGCGGTGGCGGCGGCGGGAGGGGGAGGAGGAGGCGGGGCGGGAGCCCGGGAGGCGGTGGCTAGGCCTCCCAGCTCCCTGCTCCCCTCCTGCACCGACGCGCCCCGGCCCGGCCCCCGCTGGCTCCTTAAAGGGCCCGCGCAACCTCCCCGGGCCCTGTGTGTACCCACGCGCGAGCACACATGCTGCTACACACTCTCACTCTCTCTCTCTCTCTCTCTCTCTCTCTCTCTCCTCTCTTTCTTTCTCTCTCTCTCTCTTGGGCCCGACGTCGAGTTTCTTTTTGGAAGCTCCCAGAGGAAGGAGGAGGCAAAACGCCTCCCGATCCTGCCCCACTTCTCCTGCGGCCCGAAATCTCTTCCTCCTCCCCAGCCCCAGACACTTCCCTGGAATCGCATTTCAGCTATTAAATTATAACTCTGGAATAGCCAATGGATGGGGAGGGGGTGCAGAGGAAGGGCCACACACAGGGCCTTTAGGGACACATTACAGACGTACAGGGACACGCACGGTGGAGCAGTCAGTAGCTGAAGCAGGCAGTGGGGCGCAGGACTCTGGCCAGGGACGTAAACACTTTGAGCCTCAGTAGACAGGAGGAGATTCTAGCCCAGGTGAATACACTGCAAAACTCTCAAGCCACCCGCAGACCCGCGCGGCAGAGGCTGGAACATAAACTGAAATATAAGACCGCGCAGATAAACACAGGGACACATTTACTAGAATGTCAGTTTCATGAGGGCAAAGATTTCTTTTTGTTCACTGCCCCCTATCACAGTGGGGACTCTATAATGTGTTGCTGAGTGAACTTCCACTTGGGGACATTCAGGGACACAAATGCACAGACAATGCTGCAAGCCTGCCTGTGATCTCCACACATGGACACGTACAGGAGCATGCCCTTGGAAGCCACACACACCAGCCTGCACAGCATGCGGTGGGTCACAGACAAGCACACATGTGCCTGTGCCTCCTCCCCTTCCCCTGCGGACACTTCAGATCTCCAACAGGAACCTGGCCCTGCTGGCTGCCCTGACACCCCTATGTCCTCATTCACCTCCTTCCCCCCACAAGTTTGTGGTCTCAAAGAAGGGAAGAGCCTTTTAAACAGCAGAGGGCATGGGAGGCCCCCCCACCTTCTCCTTTCCCCTAAGATGTTGGAGAGTTTGAATTTTTTTTTTCAGTTCAACTTTCCTTTTTTGGAGTGACGTCTCAGCAGATTCAGTTCTGCCATCTGCCAACATCTGAGAACCCCCAGGGAGATGGGGAAGGCTGTGGTGGAGAGGCAGGGGGAGGCAGCCCTGCGGTTTCCAGGGGCCCCAAGCCTTCGGGGGGTGCTAGGGTTGCCTGCCTCCCCTGCAGCGGGATCCCTCTCTATCCCCTCAGGCTTTTTAGTTTATGGGCTTTTTTTGGAAGAGGGAAGGTTGTGTGTATCTGGGCTGACAAAATCTGGAAAAAAGGAAGTGTATGCAGAGAGGGAGCAGTTTGCAGTTTGGAACAGGAGGGGGTCATAGGTCAGTGTCCCCTCCCTCCTCATTCTGGCTCTAGTTCTACTGAGCCAGACCTTGAGAATACACGTGCAAAAAGCCAGACAGGCAGAAGGAAGGCCCTCTCTCAAGGGGCCTGGGGGAGGAAAAGGGGGGGTACCTCTCAGCAGCCCCATCCCTCCTGGCAGCCACCTAAATTAGCTGGGAATACTCTTAGAATTTGCATCTTAGTGCTATTCAGCTCTAGGAGTTGGCACTGAAGGATGACCATTTGGGGTCAGGCTGGTCTTCAGGGTTTCCTTCGCCTAGGAGAGGGTCAGGTAGGCTGTCAGCTTTGCAACATCACCTGGAATCTCTTCTCAGTTGCAGATGGAAACATTGAAGCCAGGAGAGGGGAAGATGTTTTTCAGAAGAGGATGCGCTTAAGTTCCCACTTTTGGTTCCCTGGCTATAAACTGGAGTTATGAATCCCACCCTCACAGACTGCATGGGAGCAAGGCAACCGTGGAAGAAGCGCTTAGGGCTTGTTCTCAGGCTCTTCTAAACTCCCCTCAGAAGCCCTCAGGCCTCACATGACAAGTGGAGAAACCCTGGCTGAGGGAGAAAGACAAAGATGTTCTCTCAGCCACTGCTGACTCCACCTGAGCTGGCTGTAAAGGGGTGATCCCTCCCAGGCCCCAGGCCTCCCCATGATTGGCACTGAAGTTGCTACTCTGTTTCCTATTGGGCTCTCAGTGATAGCCCCAGGGATCCACAGGTTTGAAAAACTGCAGAGGAACCTCTGCCCCCAAACAGCCTCTCCCTCTAGGCCTCCTGGATTGCCGGTTAGCAAAAGTAATAGCTAAGAGCTTCCCAGATATCTTAATTACCTTTGTGAGGGAAAGACTTTCAATATACCCATTTTACAGGAGGAAAAGACTGAGGTTGAGTTAGGGAAGTCACCCGAGAAGATTATGCAGCACATTGTAAGTGGCCCAGGCCAGACTGGAACCTGGTGGGTGCCCTGTACACTCAGAATGCGCTTCCCAAGCTAGCACCAATTCTACCCTTAGGCTTTGTCTATACTGTCCCCTACCCAGTTATTCAACCATTCCTTCCTAAATGCTTGCCAAACCAGTTAGGCTCATCCTGCCTCAGGATGTTTGCGCTTGCTCTTTCCTCTCCTTGGGACAGCAGCAGTCTTCTCTCTTCAGGTCCCAGCTCAGTGTCTCCTTAGAGACTCTCTTGCTGGTCCTCTGTCTACAGAATAGCAGAGGCACTTGCTAACTCAACACCCCATTCATTTTCTTCACCATTTATTGCCACCTGAAATTATCTTGGACATTTGTCACTTGTATATTATTTTTTGTCACCAGAATGTCAGCTGCATGAGAGCAGAGAGCTGTCTAGCTCACAGCTGTATCCTCAGCATATAGTAGGCACTTGTTAAAATGCGCTGAGAGTGAATGAATGAATGAATGAATGCCACAGGTGAGGAGTGGGGGCTGCTGGTGGTCAGACATAAGTGGGCATGGCCCATCTCTTTCCTGCCTGCCATCACTTGCTTCTAGGCCATATTTCAGGTTTGAGCCTTCACCTGTCCCTTGGTCTCAACCTCTGGGTCAGTGGGGACCCTTCAGACCCCAGCCTGATACTTAATTGAGTGCTAATGGGCAATCAAACTAACAGCCTCTCCAGTGGGCTGTCCCATACATACAAAAAAAGTGCTCCTGGGTAGGCACTTCTGGGGGCAGAAACTCACTCAGGGAACATGGTGCCCAGAGAAGCCTCCTTCCTTGCTGCCCTGAGAGCCCTGGGCTGGCGATGGGGCCTGTGTCACACTCAGTGGCAACCCAAAGACACCTAAGTGAGCATCCCTGGAGCCAAACCTGGTGTGTACTGTGTCAGTGCAGAAAATTCTTACATACATTTTTCATACTTTTGACGGGACCTGGCAGGACTAGCCAGCCAAGCCTGGAGGAGAGGTGAGTAAATGACCTGGGTGGGGTTTGTCCGCCCTGAGGCATTCAGTCACCCTTGTTTAAAGCACACAAGTGGCCAAAGGAAATACCAAATGCCTCTGGGGGAGGAGGGTAAGCAGTCAGCTGGGGCTGCCTGTTTTTGACCCCTGGGTCCCCAGGCCAGTTTTCCTCATGCCTAGGGGCCATTCTTTCCTAAAGTGGAGGGACTGGCTGGGGTGGGAAGTCAGAATCTTCTTTCATAGGAAAGGGACCATCTTCCAAAAGTGTAGGCGGAGGGAAAGTCTGGTTTCAATGAACACATCCCAGGTTTATTCATTCAATATGTAATTATTAAGCGCCTACTATGTACCAGGCACTGTGGGATCAGGCAGTGAAGGAGAACCTCCTTAGTTGAAGAGGGATTAAACATGGGAGTCATTGTCAACTTCACGTGCTAAGCAAGGACCCTGCCTGGACATAAAGATGTAGGCCCTGAAGCCAGCTCTATAGAGAGTAAGAAAAATGCTCTAGCATTCAAAGCCAAGTTAAATTTGTAGGGGGATTTGCAGGGGATAAGATCCACCCCACCCCACACCCCACCCGGTTCTTTCTGTCATAGAGGCAGAGTCCAGGGGCTCTCCTATCTCACAGTCCTGCAAAAGTGCCACTGAGAATGTCATTCAGAACCTGAGCCTCCCCCAACCCTCCTGCAAGAAATTGCAGTGTCACCCCAGGCTTCCTCCAACGGCTGTGCCTTTGTGGAAGACACTGTTTGCATTTCAGAAACAATGAAGCAGAGAACAAAATCAGGCCCCTCTCTGGTAGGCTGGATGATGATTTCTGAAGATCAACTACTCACTTTCTCCCAGGGCAGCATTTCTGGGAGTTGTCCGGGATGACCTGGCTGGGCTATCTATTTGTGTCCGCTCTCAGGGGTGGGAACACAGAAGTGCACCATCAAGGGGGTGACACCCAGGGACCAGCTCTCCTTAATGGCCCACAGTGAGGATAGCCCAGAGGATCCTCCCATCCCTCCAATGAAAGATTCTGCAGCTTCTAGCGGCTGAGACCAGGCTGTGCCTTCCTATAGGGGCAGATCTCCAAGGTACATTGTTTAGCTCAAAAGCAGGTACGTGTGCAGTGAGGTACTTGTTGTGCTTAAAAAAAGGAGGGGGGAGGGAGCAAGAGGAGTAAATGTGCTTATTCATGCTTGTCTAAGCAGAGACACTTCTGGAAGGAGAATCACTCCTCACTTGTGCCCACTGCACATGAGACACTGTGCTGGGAGGAGGAGGCACAGCAGTGATGGAGACAGGCAGTCTCTGCCCTCGTGGAGCTGACATTCTAAATGGGATGATGCATAATTAAAATGAAACAAATAGATTCACTCAAAGGTGGTAAGTGTCTGAGAAAAACGAATCAGGCAAGGAGGATAGTGGTGACAGGGGCAGGAAGGGAAAGAGCTATGTAGTATCTGGGCAAAATCAGAACAGACAGAGGAACAACCAATGCAAAGGCCCTGGGGTGGGGACATGCATGGCCCCATTCCAGGGAGGACTCAGGCCAACATGAGGAGAGGGGGTAGTGTGGGCAGGAGAGGCAGGGCACCTGGCAGGAGCTGGGGCTGGGGTTGGAGAGGACATATGACAAATGATACCAGAGGTTGCCTCCAAGGTAGGAGAAAAGAAGTGTGACCAGGTCAGGAGAGGGTGGCACCCTGGGAAATGGGGTTTGAGCTAGAGAGTGATGTGCTTTGACCAGGTCCCTTATGAAATGTATAAAGATGGAAAATTCTTTTTTTTTTAAAGTATGGACATCTGGTTTTGGATATCCCTGCATGTGTTTCTGGAGTCTTTCGAGACTCAAGGAGGTCTCTTTTCCAACATCTTTGGACCACATTTGCTGTTTCTCAGCCTCCCTGAGAATGTTAGGAATTAGCCTCTGGGTGGCCTGACCTCCTGGTTGGGCCTGGGAAGCCAAGAAAAGCCCCTGCCTTCCCAGGGCGGCTCTAGCTGTGCAGATACTGCTGGTTACCACACCATCTCCCAAAGCAGCCCTGACCCAAACTGCCCTGTGTACATGGCCAGAGCTCAGCCCCTGGTCAAGGTCAGATCAGAACCCAGAGGCCTATCCATACCGGAAGAGACCTGAGGACTTGGAGCTGAGATTGTGTGTCCTTCCCAGGGCTTCTCTGGCATCTCCGGCTTCTCCTTGACAGAACCAGTAATACTATAATTCTCATTTTTAAAATATTAATGCAAGCCCAGTGCAGTGGCTCACGCCTGTAATCCCAACACTCTGGGAGGCTGAAGTGGAAGGATCACTTGAGCTCAGGAGTTCAAGACCAGCCTGAGTAAGAGTGAGACTCTATCTCTACTAAAAACAGAAAAACTAGCTGAGTGCTGTGGCAGGCACCTATAGTCCCAGCTACTTAGAAGGCTGAGGCAAGAGGATCCCTTGAGCCTAGGAGTTTGAAGTTGCAGTCTTCAAAATCTGTCTCAAAAATTAATAATAATAATAATAAAATATTAATAAAGGCACTCTCCATCAGTTGCCTTGGGGAATCAGCGAAAGTCCTGCACAGCAGATAGAAAATGCACAAGGCTGTAAAACTGTAGGTGGGGTGGGTGGGGCATCACCCATCTAGCAAGTTAAAGTTCACAGACTGTCTGCAGATCTGGATTTAACTCCCAACTTTGGCATCTCATTCAAACACCCAACAAACATGTATTAGGCTGACCCTGGGACCCAGCAGTGAACAATTCACATGGAGGTCATTTTCTGGAAGGACAGAGATGGGGACACTGTGCATGGCTGGGCTTTTTCAACATCTATTCTCCCTCCTCCTGGTGTGTCTTCCTGAAGAGCAGAAGCCAACAATCATATTTTCCAGGCTCCCTTACAGATAGAGTTCCACGTGGATTCCGGTCCCAGCAATTCATTCACAACACAAATTCAGAACTGATCCATGGGATGGAGAGAGGGTCCAAATACCCGTTGGGCTGGGTGGACGGCAGCAGTAGGGGCGAGTTCTGGAAGTAGTATCAGTAGGGACAATGTCTCATTCAGGGGCAGGGGCACTGCTCCCTGGCAGCCCAGTCACATGGTATGTCTCTGATCATCAAGGCCTGAAGCTTGTCCTCAAGTGAAGGCGCTACTTAACACCCTGCTGGGAGCCCCATGGCTGCCCTCTGAAATTGAAGGTGTTAGAAAGCAAAAGAAGGACAGAATATAGCCACAGATGGTGATGGCTGCCTGCCTGGAAGGAAGCCACTTAGGGACAGAGAGAGCCAGAAGGAAGAGGGGGAGGACAGGTTCTATAGTAGGTGACCAGGGTCACCTCAGTGTCTCCCTGAGGTGACATGCATTCTAGGAGGCAGCCAGCATTCCAGGTGGAAGGAATAGCAGATGCAAAGGCCATACAGTGGGAAATGACTTGGTATGTTACAAGAACGGAGTGTGAGGATGGGAAAGTCATTTTACTTCCTTGAGCCTCAGTTTTCCTGTAAAATGAGGACTCCCCGTCTGGCCAGAGTCACTGGTGGTTGACTGGGTGAACAAAGCAGCAAAATTAATACACAAGGGCATGTTTTCATTTCAGATCATGTTGAGAGAATAATAATAAAGCCGGGTGGGACAGAGGGTGGTCAGGGAAGACCTTCTAGGAGAGGTGACAATGGGGCACAGATATGAATGAAAGGAGCCAGCTGTGACAATATCCACAGAAGAGGCACAGCTGGAAAGAGGCACAGTGAAAAGGCCCCACGATAGGACGGGTGAACTTGGCAAACACCAATGCTCTTGCATGCCACAGTGAGCAGTGCAGACTTCCCTGCAAACACAAGGGAGACCCTGAAGGGTTTTCAGCAGGACTGAAACATGCCTGGAGCATGTTTCAGAATTGTTATCCCTTCCAGCGGCATGAGGTGGGAGGCCAGAAGGCTATTTCGATGAGAAATGATTAGTGTCAGAGTAGGACCAGTACAGCAGGTGGAGGAAACAGATGTTGAAAGGGCTCATAAGGTGGGGTGTAGGGGACCCCAACCCTAGGCACTCAGCATGGGGGAGGGGCCTGCAGGTGCTGAGCATGGACACAAGTCTGGCCTAGGAAAGGGAGTGGAGCCCATTTGTGCCTATAAAACAATTTGATTTGACAGCAGCATAGAAGAAAAATTCCAATCTGTGTTCCCTGTGATCCTTTTGAAGCTCTTTGTGAAAAGACACACACTGGAGCTGGGGGGCCTACTCTGTTCTCAGGACTACTGGGGTCCAACCCAAGCCAGCAAAGGTGCAGGTGCAGGTGGGGCAGGCCTGGGAGGGTCCAGAGCATCCATCTCATTATCTCTCTTTACATCCCCATGCCCCAGTCTCCTCTTCTGTAATGTAAGGTTCCTATAAGCCCCTTCCTGAGTGACCCTGAGAATTAAATGAGATACTGGGTGAAAAGCCTTTAGCTTAGGGCCATGCTGGGGCCACATAAACATCACCATAGCAGGAGAGGTGGGTGTGGGGTGGAGCAATCAGGAATGACTTCCCAGTAGAGGCATGGCCAGTACTGAGACTGGCTATTAAACAGCTAAGGCAAGCTGGGCTCTTACAACCTGGCAAGTTCATGTTTAAACTTCTGGAATCTCTGCAAGAGCCCTTGGAATCAGTTCCATGGTGTTAGACTCCTGTGCTGAAGTAACAAATTTATCACCTTCGGTCCTGGAGATCCAAAGTCAGGAATGGGTCTCGCAGGGCTGAAATCAAGGTGTCAGCAGGGCTGGCTCCTTCTGGAGGCTCTCGGGGAAAATCTGTTTCCTTGCCTCTTCTAGCTGCCAGAGGCTGGGGGCCTTGTGTCACCTCAATCTCTGCTTCCAGCATCACCTCTCTTCTCTGACCTCCTGGTCTCTTTTATAAGGACCCTTGTTAGGACATTGGGCCCATGTGCATAATCCAGGATAATCTCCCCATCTCAAGATCCTTAACTTAATCACATCTGCAAAGCCCCTTTGCCACAGAAGGTAATGTATTCACAGATTCCAGGGATTAGGAAGTACACACATTGGGGGCTGTGATTTGCCCTTCCAGATTTATCTCATACATGAGAAAACTGAGGTGAATTAGCCTAAGCTCACCTGACTCAAGAGCAGAGCAATGGGCCTGAGTAGAAAGTATGCAGCTGCCGTCACTTGGGGATTCTTGCTCTTCCTGAGCTTCATGTCTAAATCCTCATTCGGGTGTTCCAGACACACTGCCCCATCCACTCATTTAACCAATATTAATTATAAATTGTGTGCCAGGCACTGGGGAGACTGTGGCAATCAAGACAGGGGGATTTCCTCATATACACAACACTGACAGTCACTCAGTCATATCCATTATGATGCAAGTAATGGAAATCCCAGCTTCAACCAGCTTCAACACATGAGATCCTTTATTATTCGCATAGCAAGAAATCAGGAGGAAGGGTAGTTCTAAGTTTGGTTAATTAGGTGTCATTGTCAGGGAACCCTCTCCCCTCCCCCCGTTTCTTTCCATCTTTCTAGTTTCTCACCTCAGGTTGGTTCTCATCCAAAATCTCCTCATGACCACAGAATGGCTGCCACTGCTCCAGCTAATGCATTGGACACGAGGACTAGTGGGTGAAGAACACGAAACCTTTCTCCAAAGCCCACTGTAGCCCTTCACTCATGTCTCATTGAACTGGGTCCCATACCCATGGTTTAACTAATCTCTAGCAAAGGAAATGGGATCACAACAACTCCCTGGGACCAATCTGGATTCCCCTCCCCCAACCCCACCAAAACCTGGAGATGATGTCACACTTTCCTGAGTCACGTGGAGAAGCATGCACCCCTAACAAAAATCAGTGTTTCCATAGCAAGAGAGAAGGAGATAATTGCTTGGGCAGCAGGTAGCCTGCGTTCAAATACTGGCTGGGCCACATCTCCTCTGTGTAACTTCTTGGGCCTCAGTTTCCTTATCTGTAATGGCTGTTGTAAGAACAAAATGACTCAGTGCACACAAAGCCTAGCCTTCAACAGGGCCTAGCCCCCAGGGCAGGGCTAAAACATAAATTCCTTTTTCTTTCTTTATTTTTGAGACGGAGTCTCAAGCTGTTGCCCTGGGTAGAGTGCTGTGGCATTACAGCTCACAGCAAACCTCAAACTCTTGGGCTTAAGTGAGTCTCTTGCCTCAGCCTCCCAAGTAGCTAGGACTACCACAATGCCCGGCTATTTTCTGGTTGTAGTTGTCATTGTTGTTTGGCAGGCCCAGGCTGGATTCGAACCTGCTGGCTCCGGTGTATGTGGCTGGTGCCCTAGACTCTTGAGCTACAGGTGCCGACCCCAAAACATAAATTCTTATTCCATGACCTTGACTGTAGAAGATGTTTTGTTAGATTTCCTTTAAATGAAAATGGAAAGCTGCTCACAAGGATTACGTTTCCAGACCCCATCTTAAAAGTTGGTCACGGGAGGCCTCACATAAGCCCTCTGTTCTGTGCCAGTGGGGAGTCCCCACAGGTGACCAGGTAAGGATATGCCCAGAACAACAGTAATCTGAGAAATGCTCACTAAGGTAGGTGCTGGGCTAAGCGCTTGGCACAGGGGACCTCTTTCACCCTTGCCTATCAGCCGCCATCAACAACGGAAGCCACAGAGGCTCAGAAACAGCACAGCTTGGCCCAGACTACCCAGAGCAGAAGAGGAATAAACAAATGGGATCTGAACCCAGGGCTGGCAGGCCCAGAGCTTCAGCAAACATATGTGTTAGTGTGACCCACACAGGGATTTCCACACCAGGATCTATTCCATTAAAATGGGGCCTCTTTATAAATGGCCAAAAAGCACATGAAAAGATGTTCCTCATCTTTAGTTATTAGGGAAATATAAATCAAAACCACAGTGAGACAGTATTTTACACCCACTAGGATGGCTTTCTATTCTTTTTTCTTTTTTAAGGAAAAAATAAATGTTGACGAAGATAGGAGACATCAGAACTCTTGCGCATTTCTGGTGGGAATGAGCTGCTTTGGATGACATTGTGGCGGTTCCTCAAAAAGTTAAATGTAAAATTGCTACATTGCCTGGGAAGTCTGCCCCTGGGCACTTGCCTGAGACAGCTGAAAACAGAGTCTCAAATAGTTACTTATACACCAGGGATCGCAGCAGCATCATTTACAATAGCCGAAAGGAGGAAACAAGCTGCTGGATAGCAAATAACAGGTGAATGGAAAAACAAAAAATATGACCTAGCCATACTATGAACTATTAGTTATAAAAAGGGGCAAAGGACTGACACAGGCCACAATATGTGTGACCCTCGAAAACATGAAGTTGAAAAGGCCAGACCGTGTGCATATGTGAAATGTTGAGAATGGGTAAATCCGCGGTGACAGAATATAGATTAATGGCTGCCGGGGGGCTGTTAATCTATGTAGGTATGAGAGCTTTTTCCAGGTGATAAAAATGTTCTGGAACTAGACAGTGGTGGTGGTTGGTAGCAAGACTCTTGTCCCTAGAAATGCCTCAAAGGAAAGAGCCCAAGTGCTCAATTCATGGGCTGCTTCTCAGTCCATGGCTGACTTGATTCCCCTTCCTAAGATCCCTGTCCTCTTCCTCCTGACACCTCCAGTTTTGACGTGTCAACTGACTCCCATTGGTTGACACTGCACATGCTCCATATGGGTGAACTGTGGGCTTTACAATAGCGTAGTGGTCAATTTTATATTATATGTATTTAACACAATTTAAAAGAAAGGGAGGGAGGGAAAAAGGAAGGAAGGAAAGAAGGAAGGAGGCTTCTCTTGAAGAAATCAGGATCTGGCCACATGAGGCCTTTTAGAGGGATCACAGCACTTCTGACCCCAATACGTGTCTGAGCTGGCCACCCCCTTCTGTGCTGTCACTGCATCACACTCAGGAAAGGAGGCGTTGGACTGGCCTAAGGGCCCTGGGTGGAGAAAGTCCGGGCAGGCGCAGAGCAGGAGGGGACACTGCTCTCTGCCCCTCCTAGCTGTGGCCCGGTCCTGTCCTAAAAAGTTAAGAGAGAAATCCCACACTGTGCCTCTGTTGCCCCACCCTCCCAAAGCCTGGGCCTAGGGATTGAGTGTCTCCCTTCTCTCTCTGCAGGGCCCAGTTTCTTCTTTCTGTCCTTTCAAGACTTTGTAGGAAGCAGAAGACGGCATGGAGAATGTGCCAGAAACAGATGAGGAGCCAAGCAAGTCTCCCTTGGGGACAGGGAAAGAGACTGCTCAGAAGCTTGGGGGTTGGGAGGAGTCTGGAACCTGCGGGGGCCCTGTCCCCAGTTTGGTGTGGAGGGAGGAAGCTGGCAGGCCACTTCCAGCTGGGTTTGGAGGATGTCCTTGACTTCCTGTTCCTAGGAGGAGGTTCTAGACAAAGGAAGAGGGACCCAGGGAGGGAGACAATGTCACCTGAGAATGATCGATTGCAGTATGTGGCCTTTTGTCTGGGTGACCTCCCCCCTACATCCAGGCTCACCCCTGACCTGGTTCCATTTGTCAACTTTCTCTGCTAAAGGCTGGGGAACTCCTTCCTTCCTGGAATCCCTGAAGATTCCTGACTGTGTCTTAGCATGGATGGCTGCATCGGTGGAAAAGTGGTGGCCCCAGGGTTCAAGTGTTCCTCCTGCCTCCTTTCTGTACCATGCTCTCCCTCCCTGGCTTCATCCATCCCATGCTTCTGTCTCATTGTCACAGGGACATATGCCTTCAAGAGCTCTAGCCTGAACCCCTAATGGGAACTCCAGACTCTAGTATCCAATAGCTAAAAGGACCACTCCATTGGATGCCCAACAACTGAACTCGGTGTAACCAAAACAAGCTCCACCACCCCCACACCCTACCCCAGCCTTCTTTGACTCAAGTGAGGGCAGCTCCAGGCCTGGAGATAGTGGATCAGTGGGGATGGGTGATGGGGAGCTAAAGGTCACACCAGGGATGACATGGCCAGTGGTGGGGCCCCACGAGAGGCCAGAGATGTCCAGGCCATTGATTCATCACCAGGACTCAGGCAGAAGGCAGGGTGGCATTTCCTAGGCTCCACCCTCCCTCCAGGAGTGCTCTGCAAGTTATCTTTCCACTTTCTTGGTAATGGTCTTTGATGTATAGAAGTTTCTGATCTTGATCAAGTTCAATTTCTCTATTTTTTTCTGTAGAGTGATCTTTATGTGGCTGATGCTGTTGATCCTGTTTCAGAAATGAGGCTCAGAGGGGCAAAGGGACTTGGGGGATTAGAACTCACATTTGTCTCTAAAACCCAAGACACCAGGTACATTGGAGAAGGTGCTTGGGGCTGAGGTGACAAGGAAACCCCAACTCAATTTAGTGATAAGACTTATCACTTCCCATATCAGGAAGAGCAAGGGATGGGGTTGTGCTTCTAGGCTGGTTGATTGGGCAGATCAGTGATGTCATTAAGACACTCATGTTTCTTCCACCTGTCTGATCTGCCATCCTCAGTTTTGACTGTGCAGGTGTTGACACCGGATACCACCTGTAGACCAGGGACCAGAGGTAGGAGCAATTCCAGGCCTTAGCTCCAGACACTGAATCTGCAGAAAAAGAGAGACCTTCTCTACCCTTGGGTCTCCTCAATAGAAAGGCTTATTCAGATGTCCTGCCCTGGAAGATGTCCCCTGCTTCTTATTGGCCAGAATTGAATCACATGCCCAAGCCTGACCCAATCCTAGGCAAAGGAGATTATATTACTCTCAGACCAATCAGGAACTTCCCTGAAGCCAAAGGGCAGGCTCAGCTGAGGTCCCCCACAGGGATAAGGGAGGTGGAAACCCCACCAAAATGGGGGACTGTCCTGCTGGGTGAGAGCCAACAGTAACCACTCCACAGGATTTCTCAAAGTGTGACATCCATACTGCTGCTGGCACCTGAGGTGATTTTCAGTGGTGGAGTTTTAATAGATTTTAGATAAATCTTTTTAAGTTATTAGTTTTTATCATAGTTATTGTAACCTTTTATTTATGGCAAGTGATACAGATTTTTCTTTTAGATAGTTATATAATTTCCTTTTAAAAATAAGCTTAGGTAAGCGCGGTGCCTGTGGCTCACAGAGGAGTGGGGTGCTGGTCCCATATACTGGAGGTGATGGGTTCAAACCCAGCCCCGGCCAAAAATTGCAAAATAAATAATAAATACATAAATAAAAAGCTTAGGCAGGAAAAAAAAAAAGATAAATTCTCATTCACTCACTCAGTTGGGAGTATAAAATGGTCCAACCACTTTGGAAAGCTACATCCATCATACCTGAACATAGGGCTGTCCTATGACGCAGCAATTTCAATCCCAGGTATATGTCCCACGTGGATGAGGGTGACCTCAGGTTTATTCATTATACTCCAGATTAAAAACTTCCCCAGATGCTTGTCAACATGGATGGATAAATAAGTTGTGGTATATTTATACCCTGGGATCCTATTCAGCAATGAAAATGACCAAACCACAATTACACATAACAACATGGGTGAAATCAGCCTCAAAATAATCCAGGCTGTAACAGGCTACTAATTATAGTCCCAAATCAGGCAAAACTAATCTGCAGATGACAGTCAAGATAACACTGACATTTAGTGGGTGTCCAAAAAGGGGTCCCATTCAGGGATTCTGTGGGAATGGGCTGGGGGCTTGGGAACATTGTGTTTCTTAAAGTAAGTGCCAGTTTATTTTATGAAAATTCTTTAGCCATATTGCTTAAGACCTGTGTACATTTTTGGATGCATAATAAAGTTTAATGAAAAGTTTTAAAAAGAGAAGCAATTTGAAGAAACATATCAACTAAACAATAGAATTAGCAGAGCACTGGTGTGTGAATATATGAAGATGTTTCAAGAAGTCCAGGAATCTGTTTTATCCCGTCCTTATTATCATGCCTATTTGTGGTGGTTGGAGTTGAATGAACAGCAAACACCTGTTGTTGGTAATGCTGACTAAAAAGAGGCTTAGGAAAACAGACACTGCATAGAGAGCACCATTTGCCTAGAGATGATTTCATTTAATTCCCAGTGGAAATTACACGCCCAGTGTCAATGGAAATACATCTGTCTTCAGCTGCTGGGGTGGCCTGCTGATGTGCCTCTCTTTGGAACAACCTTGAGAAGGCCACTCATAGCCTTAGCGAATATGAGATATGTGTCTACCCTGCCAACCACCACTCCCAGTGCAGACATTGCTAATCGATCCCAACATTCTTGTTAATTGATTTCAGATAAAGCCTTTAATTCATTTGCAACATAGTGTCAAAGGTAGTTGCTGGCCACAGTTGTAGATGACACTTGACATTTCAGACCTAGATGTCTCCCCCTGCCTTAACTGGGAGGGTACTAAGTTGTGGGTCCCACCTCCATCAATGGCACACCCAGTAGACTCCCCATGCCCAGCAGAAAAGAGGTGGCAGCTTCTGTCTGGGACTGACTGCAGCACACAAAGCTGTTTCCTGGACACCTTCTTTCTGATTTTGGTCTCTCCTACAGCCAGCAGCTGCCTTCCCTAAACCCCACCTCTTCCTCTTCTACAATAACAAAGCTTCAGGAACACAGCCTCACCAGGACCCATTTGTGTGACTTAAGTGTGACACAATATATTAATACAAACACATCCTGCAAAAGCACTATCTAGTTTTCACAGGTCAGAGTACTATTCTTTAGTTAACTCTTATTTCTTTTCTGTGCTAAAGAGGTGTGTAGTACAGGGAGATCATTGCAGACACACTTTGGCTTGGGATGCCATTTAGTACTCTTGCCCATGCACAATATTTACATAACTAATAATAATTTGATTAGGCCGTGCTTTTGCCTAACCAATATCCATTTCTTCTTTTTCTAATAATAGCATCTCATTTTTGCTTCAGGGAAATTTTTCTCTCCCATTCACTAAACGAAATAATCTCTAATGTGATTTGTGTGGAGGATCTGGCCCAACCCAGGCAGAGTCATGGTAATTGGTCAAAGAGCCGCATAAGACCCACTCGAGCCAATCAAAGCTGGCCCAGATAACTGAAACTGTTGGTCAAAAGGTGATTTTCTGCTAGATTACCAAGGTGATAGAAGGTAATCTAAGAGCTGTTGGCACCATCTTTCTTCTACTTGGGAAATCCAGCCCTAGAATGAAACTAACACAAGGGGGCGGTGCCTGTGGCTCAAGGAGTAGGATGCCAGCCCCATATACCGGAGGTGGCGGGTTCAAACTCTACCCCGGCCAAAAGAACTGCAAAAAAAAAAAAAAAAAGAAAGAAAGAAAAAGAAACTGACACAGGGGAAAGCAGATCCAACATACAGCCAGCTGCAGATTCCCAATGATATTTAAGTGCCTGGATTCAGCCATGCCTGAAATCTAAGCCTCTAGATACTTCTACTTAAGACTCTGAATTGGATTTCCTTCCCTTGCAATCAAGACTCTTGATTAGTCCAAATTATTAAGCTAAGTCTGAGTAGTTTAGAAATAGATAATTATTAAGGGGAAAGGGAAAATAACCTTAAAACATGTGAGATAGGAATGATAGTGCCGGATAATGCAAATGCAAAAATCATAAGGCAAATAGTCAAGGAATTGATAACAACTCCCACTATAAAGATAATGAAACAGCCATTCCACATATCCTTCAAGAGAGCAGGGTCCTAAGTGGCCATCTGGTCTACCAGGGTGGTCTCCCCATGAAAACAGGAAATTGACATCAGTTGACACGAGGCAATTCAGTGAACCTGTGTTAGCTTCTCATGATTATCATACTTTCTTCAGAACAGCCACAAGCCATCTGTGTAGTGCTCTATTCCAGAATTCTGCTAAGAACTCTTGCTGTCAGACATACCCCATCTGGGGTTTCCAGAATCCATATTATGTTCCCTTTTGGAAAATTGGAGCCCTCACCCATCTTCAGACTGTACTTACTTTCCAGCAATTTCTCCTGGGTCCTCTTTGACTGTCTCCTGGCCAACCATGAATTCAATTCTCTCTTTAGAACATATCTTCCTCCCGGAGGATCTGAAAGAACATTTGTCCTCAGTGGCAAGGGCAGAGCTGCATCAAAGATAAGTGATTCTGTATTTTTCCTGTTCTCTGGCCACACGACCCATCTGCCCGTGAAGGGGATCTGTCTTTGACATTTTGTTATTTCCCTTGAATTTCTTATATTATTCTTTGAAAATTCACCTGGAGAACATAGTATGTTTTTTAAGTAGCACATGAATAGGATAAAATAAGCCCCAACAGACCCAAACGATATGCAATGAACAAAATCCCTCTTCTGACTCCCAGTCCTGGGACAGCCGTGCTTATCAAGTCCTCCTTCCAGAGATATTTTGTGCATGTAAGAGGATGCATGGATTCATAATGTTTACCTGTGTGTTTGTATGCATCCTCCCCAACCTATGTTATAATACCCATAACATAAAATTTACCATTAGTGACATTTAGTAAACTCTTAACCATCACCACTAGGTAGTTTCAGAACTTTCTTGTTACCCCCAAAGGAAACCTGTACCATCTAGCAGTCACCTCACATCTCCCCCTTCCCCTTCTAGCCCCTGGCAATCCCCAATCTACTTTTTGTTCCCGTGGATTTGTCTAGTCTGTATATTTCATATAAACAGAATCATACAATATTTGTCCTTGGGTGCTGCCTTCTTTCACTTAGAGTAATATCCCCGTTGTAGTACATGTCAGTCTTTCATTTGTTTTTTTAGCCAAAAAAATATTCCATGGTATGGATAGATCACATTTTGTTTATCTACCATCCATTGATGGACTTTTGGGTTGGTTCTAGCTTTTGCTTTTGTGAGTAGCATCACTGTGTACAACTATTTTTGTTTCAGTCCTTGCTTTTGATTCCTGAGTGTGTACCCAGGAGTGGAATTGTTGGGTCATACGGTTATTCTATTTCTTTTTTTTTTTTTGTATGTTTGTTTTTGTTTTTGTTTTGAGACAGAGTCTCACTCTGTCACCCTGGGTACAGTGCTGTGTCATCATAGCACACAGCAACCTCAAACTCCTGGGCTCAAGCAATCCTCTTGGCTCAGTCTCTCAAGTAGCTGGGACTATAGGTGCTCACCATGATGCCTGGCTAGTTTTTCTATTTTTAGTAGAGACAAGGTCTTACTCTTGTTAAAGGCTATTCTCAAACTCCTGACGTCAAGCAGTCCTCCACCTGGGCCTCAGGAGGCTAGGATTACAGGCGTGAGTCTCTGCACCAGCTGCAATAAGGTGACGAAGCGTCCCTGTTTTCCTGGGACTGAGGGGTTTTCCCAGGATACAAGACTTTCAATGATAAATCCCAGAAAGCTCCAGGCAAATGGGATGAATTCCCCATGCTCAAGAAAGACTTCACACCACGAGTCATCTCTGCTGTGCATCCTCTCTGCATTAGCATGGCACCAGAAGTCACAGCCCACCAGCCTTAGTGGGACTGGAACCCCATAGCCTGGCCTTTTGTCCCTTGCACTCTGGCCCTTGTGGAAGTCCCTTTCCATCCATATAGTCCCAGTGATGTGGACTGGGGGTCCACAGCACCCCTGGCCACATCTGCCCAGTCAGTTGGGCCCCGCAGCACCTCCAGGGGCACTGACTTTGCCACACCGTGATAATTCAGAGTCTCTGGCTCAGAAGACACCTGGGGCACTGACTGGGCCTCTCCTCTGATAATCATCTTATTACTGCCCACCTTGTACTAATAACCCTCCTGTTTATTGCTGAGAAAGGAATTCAGGAGAACTAATAGGCCATAGCCCATAATCCACGTGTAACCTTGTCTGTCTGTTTTCTGAGCACTCAGCAAAGATGTAAGTCAAGGGAATTCTCCCAGAACCCCACACCTCACTGTTCTTGCTCATGTGAGGTGGCTCGGCACCACTTTCCTTTGTGATGTGCATGGTCTCAAGTTCTGATGGCCAGAAGAAACCAATGACATTGATTCGACAAGGGGAGTCCAAGGGTGTCCCCTAGAAGACAGGAGGGGTGGGGATGAGGTGACAAGGCCTGCCCTAGCCTAGCCTGGCCTGGCTCCTGGCTCTTCCTGGCCTGACCATGTGGTCAGCTGTGGGTGCATGCTGGTTGGTCTGGTGGACCCAGGCTGGGGCAGATGCTGTTGTTTATACATCCAACAACCCTTGGCGTCTTGTTCTAGATGGAGAATTTGCCTCTCCCCGGCAGGGCTGAAACTCAAGCTCCTTGCTTTCCCAGGGCAAGAAGACTCAGTTTACCCTGTATGGGGCCCAATGCCCTCTCATTGAAACTGTGCCTCCATCCTGGGCTCTGAGCAATGGGGACTTCCTCTCGCCTTGACTTTGGGCTCCTGCGTTGTGCCCCTCCTTGCCTGGAATTAACTCCTGGGACAGCAGCCTACAGGTGACTATCCAGGGCAAATCCCGAAAGCCTAGCCCTTCACTCAGGGAGGGACAGTCCAGGCAGTCACTGATGCTCCTGAGTGCCCGCAGGACCAGGACCAGGCAAAGACCTGACATGAGAGTGTTCCTTTGCATGACTTCTCTCCCCTTTCCTGTCCTGCCTCCCCACTGTCTTCCTGCACGTCCTGAGATGCTTCCTTTAATAAATCACTAGGACAGACATCCTGGCCCCAGGCTCTGTGTCTGAGGATACTGTTCCAAGGTACCTATTCTCAGCGAGGAAAGACCCTGTGACCTACTTGTGTTCTATGAGACCAAATGGAAGTCTGGAAAAGGTTTGCCCTCTCTGATTAAAGAGCAAGGAGTGTGGAAAAGGTTTCCCACCCTCCTTCTCCACTCAGGGACACATTCGTATAAAGAAGGTGGCCTTGGTGGCCATACTGGGCCAGGAGCTTGGCTGACCCCAGGGGTGGGCACAGGAAGAGGGCAAGGTCTTCGTCTTTGCTGACATCATTGAGCTGCAGACCCTGCAGCTATGGAAGTCCAGACCTTTGTTGGTGTAAGATCATAACGCATCCTGCTTGCGGATGGTTCTGACCTGGTTTTCACTTGCTGTGGAAGCCATACTCCCTGGTGGGGTTGCCAACATCTCCTCCCCATGAGGCAACATGTCAACCCCTCTGACCAAATATGCAGGCCCAGCCCCTTCCTAGTGACTGAATTGGATTTGGGGGAGATGCTCATCCTCATTCCTGACACATGAAAGACATCTCCCAAGGCCTCCTGGGGAAAATGTTTCTGTCACGTGTGAGTATAGTGCCCAGATCTGTGACAGCTGTGTCCCTGAGGAGAATGCCACTGCCTTGGCCTCCATGGTAGATTGGAGCCAGAGTCTGGCCACGATGCCTAGACCCACAGTGCCCCCAGATTCTTTGTTGTGTGTGACATTAGCTGTCCTATCAACAAAGCCTATTTGCATTGTGTTTTCTATTACTTGCAGCCAAAGCATTTTAGCTGATGAGGAAACCTGGGGGTGGTCCCTTTGGGACCCTTGGGCTGAAGATGGAGGAAACACAAGGATGGATAAGATAAAAGCCTTCCCTCTCTTTAGAGCTGGCCCTGTGACAACCACTACTGGGCACTTAGCATTTGTTGCCATTAATCTTTACAGCAGCCTTATGAGGTCAGATGAACTGATCCCACTTTATAGCTGTGGCGATGAAGGCCCAGGGAGGGTGAGTCACTTGCCTGGGGTCACACAGCTACATTCTCAACCACAAGCTCTGCCCTTGGGGAGCTGCCAGACTTACTTCAGAAATAAGAGCACAGAGCAGGACAGAGGAGGACCCAGAAAGGAGGCAGGGAGATGACACGGGTCCAGACACTGGTCCACTCTGTGACCTTGAGCAAGTGGCTTTGCCTCTCTGTGAGAGAGTTTCCTCTTGAATAAAATGGAGACAGTATGTCACATGATTAGCTACAGGGGGAGGTGCTCTGCAAACTGTGAAGAGCTGTGCCCAGGTTAACAGTGCCCGTCACTGCAGAACCTGCCACAAGAACTAATAAAGGGAAGGGTAGCCCTTGGAACATGATCATTGGGAAAACAAAAGGAAGGACGGGCGGGAGGGAGGGAAGGAAGGAAAGGAAGGAAGGAAGAAATGAAGATTAGGCTGCTGGCTGTGGCCTTCACTCACCCATGACCCTGGGAGAGAAGCCCTTGGATTTGACATAGCTTCTTCTTAGTCTTGCCACTTTTCACAAAGGTTCAGCAACTCCTGTTCAATTGGTTTTGACTATTACTATGCATACTTTGAGCATCCCCCAGTGAACAGAGAGTTATGTCATGAACACACACATAACAGCCTCCCTGATTTACCAAAGGTCTACTTCTCCATAATTGCTTCAGATTCATTTTTAAAGCAATCACACAATATTGATGCAGATAAAATTTGCCCTTTCCCCTAATCCATCCCCTTCCTCCCCAGACGGAATTTCCTTTCCTGTAAATTTCCTTGCAATAAGTGACACTTTTGCTCCATCAAGATGCAGCCATTTACGGTTTATAGCACAGTTCCATGAGTTTTAAAATTTGACCTCAATGGTAAAATATTATTTTGTAATTAGTATTTCCGATTCCTCACTACATTTTTGCAGCAAGCCACATTGATAAGCATGGATTGAGTTCATTCATTTTGACTGCCGTATCGTATTCCGTTAGCAGGACAAGCCACAGTTCATTTATTCAGTCAGCTATTGATGGACGTGTGGATTGTGTTCAATTATTCCTGATTACAAACAAAGCTCAAGGCTACAGTGAAAACTTTCTGTGCATGACTCGTTAGGCACTTGCTGGAGAATTCTCTTGAACTCTCCTCTGCTGAAATCTCCTCTGTTGTCCTGAAAGGTGATAAGTGACTGATAGTAGTTACTTAAACATGGTAGTACCAAAAATTACACGCGCACACACACACACAATGAAATCTGAAATCTTAAGGAAAGTAATTGGTAACCAAATAATATGTATTTCTATAAGTTTGTGGTCAACTGCAACTATTCTGGGCAGACTAAATCATCAGATGTTTGCATCTGAATAGAATCACTATGATTGTCTCAGGTGATGTGCAGACGAGCACAGGTGAGTGGGGAACTCAATACCATGAACGGTAGTATATTGGCAACGTTATTTGCCAAAATGGTGCCCAACTCTTGGCACTGCTCTGAACAAACAGAATATACTCCTCCCTCAATTCACACATTCATTCTGCTCCTGGGAAACATAGTGCCTGTCAAACACCCTGTCAAAAAATACTCAGTTTATTTACATGACTAAGTTAGATTCTAGATCTGATTTATTATAAACAGGGTCTTCAACATGACAGGTGGAGATGTGAAAAATTGCATGTCAGACAAGACCATTCTGTCTTTTAGAGGAAGTTTAGCATCCTAGCCCCGTCCTCTAAAAGCCATTAGCACTCCCCAGTTACTGCAAAAGTCTAAATCATCCTACAAATTCACAAAACACCCCTGTTGACATATCTTATACGGTTTAGCCTGTAATTGCTGAGTTGTGGTTCTGGTGGTCCTTAAATAATCCTAAATCTAGGTTCACAGAGCAGAATTGAAGAATCACCCCTGGGGGCTGCAAATTCAGGGTGGTCTGGAACTATTTCCAGAGAGGACAGAGAGGACAATGTTGATGACAATGGCCAAAAAGAAGCTGCCCTGTGCCTTCCTCTGGAGATACTATTGACCCATGTCAAGCTTAGCCAGACCCTTGGGGCTGGAGAGTGACTCCATCTCACAAGATGGGGCCATTGTTCAAGTCACTTTGGATCTAGGACTGTCCTATAAAGCATGAATGAGTAATGGACAGGCATTTTAGGAGTCTTTTTTCAAAAAATTGGGGTCTAGCTTATGTGCAGAAAAATGCGCAAATCCTTCGTGAACATATAGCTCCATTAATACATCTACACCTGAGTGATCCCCATTCACAATGTGGCCCATTTCTAGCACCCCAGGAGGCCCCCCCACTCCATGTGATCTGGCCCACCCTTACCCCAACCCTGGCAGCTGCTGCTCCCTGCTCCCATTCCTATCCCAGCAGCTTAGATTTTCGTGTTGCAGACTCTCAGAGAATTGGAACCACTAGGTCTGCACTGTTTCCTTCTTTCATTGGGCATATGGTTTCTGAGATTCACTTGTGTGATCGCACATCTGGGTAGTTCATTGCATTTAGTTGCTGGGTAGGATTTTGTGATATGGATATGCCATGGTGTGATTATCCACTCACCAGTTGATTGTGAATAATGCTGCTATGTACTTTTACATACAAGTCTCTGCATGGAGATGTTTTCATTTCTCTTGGGTATATACCTAGGAGGTGAGTAGCATAGGTGAGTCATATGGTAAATGCTAGTTTAACTTTATAAGAAACTGCCAGTGAGTCTTCCAAGGGTGGCTGTGTCCTTTTGCACCCCACCAGCAATGTGTGGGATTCCCAGTTGCCCTGCGTCCTCACCAGCACTCAGTGGCATCAGTCTCTCTAATTCTGGCCTTCCCAGTTGGCATGTAGTGCTTTCTCACTGTGGTTTTATTTTCCTTGCAGAGTAATGAGATTGACCTGTGTGGATTTCATGGGGTGATAAGCTTCCTTCACCATGGGCACTCTCAGCTGTATCTCTTTATTTATTTTTTTATTTTTTGTTTGCAGTTTTGGCCAGGGCTGTGTTTGAACCCGCCACCTCCGGCATATGGGGCTGGCACCTTACTCCATTGAGCCACAGGTGCTACCATCTGTATTTCTTTAATGCAGGGCTCAGAGGGAGCCACCAGCCCACCCTGGGTGCCCGTCCTTCCTGCTCAACAAGCCCCCTGAGACCAGAGGCGGGTCCCTCCAGGAACCTGGGGCCTGGGCCTGGGCTGTACCCCATAACCTTTCGGATGGAGTCTGGCACTGACTCAGGGACCCCAGGCCCTGCAGCAGAGAGGTGTCATAGTAAATAGCATGGGTTTAGGGGCCAGCCTTGGGATGGAACAGTCACTGCCATGTCCCAAGTGTGGGATTTTGGGCAAGAAATTTTCCTTTGGCTTCACTTTCCTCATCTGTAAAATGGGGGCAATCATAGAACCATCTCACTGGGACATGCTGCAAATAAAGCATCTACCTGCATGCTGGCACCGAGGGAGCCCTCGAGACGTGGAAATCATGCTAACTCCTTGGCTCCTCAACAAATGACATAGCTGCCTGAATGTGGGGTGAGCTTGGGACCCCAGAATTCCCTTAGGAAAGCAGGAGTAACCTGCTATTTCAGTCCTCACAAAGCCTCTTTTCTTCTTTATTTCTCCCTCATTAATGTATTTTTTTAAAAAACATGGAAGCCTGGTTTGGAACAGGGATTGTCCACCTTGAAGGGGTATCAGAGTCCCCTGAGACTTACAAAAGCAGAAAAGCAGACATTGCTGGTCCTCATTTGTCTGATCCAGCACTTGCTGAAAAGCTGCATTTCTAGCAAGTTCCCAGGAGCTGCAGCTGTTGTTACCCGTGGCTCCACCCTTGGGGAACAGTGTGGTTTGTTGTCTCAAAATCAGCCTCATCGGTTGCAGTCTGGCTAAATCACCTGGGGGGAGGGGTTCTTACTACAAATACTCCTCCCTCCCCGTAGGATTTTGATTCTGTTGGTTGGGGTGGAACGTAGAAAAATCCCTGTATGTTAAAAAATCTTCCCCAGGTGACTCTAAATATCCCCAGGTGAGAATTACAGCCTCATCCTGAAACCACCTCACTATGCTGCCTGGGGTTCCTATGAGTCACCACCCCCATCATTTGCACAGAGAGAACGCCAAGAAATGTAATCAGATTTAGCCATTATCCCGCGGGTATGACTTTGCACTCCTGGGTATTGGATGTCGCTATAAACAACCCTTTTAAAGATCACTTTTAAAAGGGACACAGCCTGCAGCGCCTTGCTGGAGCTCATCAATAATATACACCCACAGAACAAACGAAACAACTCAAGTCCTCATTTATGCAAAAGGATATTTGTGGCCTGGGATAAAATTTCCAGTGGCTGCGTCATAGGCAGGTTCATAAAATGCAGTTTCTCAAGCATTCTGGGCATGAGGGGAGCAGATGGGATCAGCCCAGCGCTGTTTGATGACTCAGAAACACGATGTCAAAGACACGAGTGGAGGTTTGAAGAACATGATTTTATGAATGTAAGCGTGAAACAAACAAAAATATATATCTTATTGTACTGTGTTATTTTTATAATGTGTGACTTTGAAAAGGCATAAATAGGTACATGACTATAATACAAGTGTACAGGGATATTTGACTATTTAATTTATATCCACCAAAGCTTCATGTGTACATTTACCAAGAACAGTGAGGGAGGTCCCTTCCCACTGGTAAACTGGGGAGTTGCCTGGCATTTGGGAATACATTAGATTTTTTCGCAGCATAACAGTAAGCAAGACAGATGAGGTCCCTGCCTCCAGAACACTGACATTAGAGGGAGACAGACAATAAACAAATGAATATAGTACAATGATGAGGGCCACAGGAAAGCTGAAGTGAGGGGAGGATTGGGAGGACTACCAAGGAGGGGCTGTGGCACGTGGACAGAGCCCAGATAAGGAGGGGAATCAAGACGGAGAGGAGACCCAACAGTGGGATCTGCAAGTGCAAAGGCCCTGAGGCAGGAATGCCAGTGCAATGTTCAGGAAACAGCAAGGAGGCCAGTGAGGCCAGAGCACAGTGAGAGAGGGAGAAGGAGCAGGGGCTGAGTCCTGGGGAGCCTGGAGGGCCACAGGGTGAGGTGGGTGCTATTTATTCACGGGTATTTAGAGTTACACCTTTTGGACTGGGCTGTAGGTAACTGCTCATCTTTCTACATCTAGGACCTCTGTCCGAAGCTGGGCCCAGTGTGTCTCTCCAGCACACTTGGGCTCTGAGATGAAAGTATTAATGCTCCCTGCTTCCCCTTCTTCCTTCCTTCCTTGGCTTCATTAATGAGCAGCAGGGAGGAGCCACAGCAAGCCCTAGCAAGTAAGTGAAGGTGCATCTGCCCATACTGTCCTCTGTACAATCCAGCTCAATTCTGGGAATGAGCATTTATTCAGCACCTCTTGGATGCAAGGCACTGACCTCAGCTTGGTACCACACATAGCCAGGCACTCAAAACACTACTTGTTGAGGCCAAAGAGAAGGACAGCCCCCCAACCACACCCCAAAGTCCCACAATCATCTTTGTATTTTTATGGCTCAGCTTCCTGGGCATGCCACACTCAGAAACCATGGTTGGTTTAATGCTCTCCTGTTGTCATCTTGAAATTCTTTATCATTTTTGAAAATGGAACCCTGTGTTTCCATTTGGCACTGCAAATCATAGGGGCCCAATAGAGGGTCCCATTCTAGATGCACAAAGCCCCAGGTGCTGTGACCTGCGGATCTCCCCATCCCTTAGCCAGAGCCCCTGGAAACACTCGGCTCCCTTGCAGACACCAGAGCACAGCAGACAGCCATGAGAAGATGTCTGGTTTTGATTAAATGTCCAGAGTCACTCATTAACTTGTTCTGCGAACAATCTCAGAAACTGTCCTGCTGTAAAAACCTGCTGCTGCACAGACCTGGCCCCTCCCTGCCACCTGCAGCTCCTGCTGGAAACCAGGAGCTCCTGGTTTGAGGGCTGTGGGCCCAGACACAGGGAGATGGCCAGAGCCACCCAGCCCAAGGGCCCGGGTCCTCCCAAGTGTGTCCCTCCCATCTCCCACCGAGTAAAGGCTGAGCATCCTGCCCTCTTCCCTCCCCTGGGGCCAGGCACTGTTACTACCTGGCACAATGTAGAAGGATCTGAGAGTGGCTCCTGCCTGCAGCGCTGCTCCCTGCCTTGGCCTGTATCTGAAAGGCTACCTCTAAATCCAGTCCTTTTACTCTCCTTTGGGTGAAATCTACACCTTGAACTGTTTTGCATTTATTAGCACTGTGTCTGCTCCTCTCCAAGCCGGAGCTCTTGAAGGCAATGTCCATGCCCTGTGCATTCATTCTTCAAAGAGTCTGCTGTGTGGCCTGGCAGTGGCTGGTGTGGGGACTCGGGCAGTCGCTGGGACATTGGGCAAAGGGCCTCCCCTGCTTAGGGCCCTCTAAGTATTTTCTGAATGAATGAATAAATGAATGAATAATTGTTATAGCTCACATTTAACGGAGGACTTATGAGGTTCCAGGCACCATTTTAATTGATTCATGTATTTAATATATTTCCATACTTAATTCTGAGAACAACCTTGACTTGGGTGTTGCTTTTATCCCTACTTTACAGAGGAGGAGACTGAAGTGTTCAGTAAAACCCCTCATGTAGGGGGCTTACACTAGACTGGCATATGGACACGTGCACACACACACAGGCGTCTCTGCGAGCCAAACACCAGTAGATTCACAGGCAGGCAGCATTCAGAGCCAAATTAGTAAAATATCTTGAAATGATGTTTATTTCCCCTTGAGTTCTAATCACTGTTTATTCTCATAAACATCTAATTTGTGGGCTCAGCCTCCCAGTTAGAGTGAAGTGCCAAGTGGCTCGGATGTTTGCTCTTTGGGGGGATCTCAATCCCCCTTGTTGCTTTTTTATACAACAAGACTCCCCAGAGATTGTGTATCTTGCTAGCATTTCAGAGGTGGGACAGGCTGTCCTCTGCAGCCTCTGAGGTCTCACCAGGCCAGCCAGAGCAGACTGGAGGGTGAGAGGGTTGCCTGCAAAGATGGCTATTGGCAATCCTCCCCTTCCTATGCTAGCCCACAGGCTCTCCCACCAAGGGTGGAGGCTGAAGCCCCTCCCAGAAGCCTGGAGTCCCTCCTCCTGGGGAGTGGAGTCTGTGATTCCTCCCACCAGGGGTGGAGACTCCACCCCTTGAAAGTGGGTGGGCTCTGTGTATGCCTTGACCAACAGGATGCTGCAGAGGTGCTTCTGAGCCAGGTCTAAACTGAGTCTTTTATTTTTTTGGCTGGGGCTGGGTTTGAACCCACCACCTCCGGTATATGGGGCCGGTGCCCTACTCCTTTGAGCCACAGGCACCACCCACTCTAGACTGAGTCTTAAGAAGCCTGGCCTCTTCTGCTTTCTCTCTCTCAGGATCCAGCTGCCCCACAACGTAAATCAGGCTAGGCTGGATGCAGTGGCTCATGCCTGTAATCCCAGCACTCTGGGAGGCTGAAATGGGTAGATTGCCTGAGCTCAGGAGTTTGAGACCATCCTGAGTAAGAGTGAGGCCTCATCTCTAAAAAATAGCCAAGTGTTGTGGCGAGCACCTGTAGTCCCAGCTACTTGGAAGGCTGAGGCCAGAGAATCACTTGAGCCCAAGAGTTGGAGGTTGCTGTAAGCTATGAGGTCACAGCATTCTACCAAGGGCAACAAAGTGAGTGTCTGTAACAAAAAAAAAAAAAAAAAAAAAAAAAAGTAGCTCAGGCCAGATTCCAGAAGGACAAAGGACCACATGGATAGAGTGAAGCCTGGAGCGATGAGACAACGTGGAAAAGCAACACTGGGTCATGCTGCCCCAGCTGACACAGGTGGAGTGCAGCTATCACCCCCTGGTGTCCTGCCTACATGGCAGGATCTATGGCAAATAAATGGCATCTGTTGTTTTAAATGGCTAAATCTTGGAGTGGTTAACAGGGACAGACTGCTGCACATACAAGTGTGGCTGCACAGCCCAGATGTCAGGAAACAGAGGAGGGGTCTGTGTCTTCCCTGCTTCTGCTCTGGCCTTGACTTAAGGGGCAGAGGGTGCGTGTGAGCCCTACAAATAGCATCTCCCTGTGTGTCTCCCTCTGCCCCTCCCCATTCGCCTGCTTTTTTTCCCCAACAGGTGTTAAAATAACGATGTTTGGGCTAAAAAGGAAGCTGTGTGTGGGTGATAAGGAGGGGTTGGCTGCCTAAACCGGAAGGAGGGAGTGAGGGAAGGGGGTGGGGACAGAGGTAGGGGGGCTTCCAACTGGTCTGGGTGGGGCAGGGCTCCTCTTTCTCTCCTGTGTCCTTTAGAACTCAGCTTTATGCTTTTCTCCATTAGCAAGGTTGGCAGGCAAAAAGGGCCCAAAGCCAATAGCCCTTCCTGGCCCTGGTATTTTGCCTTCATACTTGCCATTTTCTTTGCCTGGGATGCTGCCCCCCCTTTCTGGGTTGAATTGTGTCCCAAAAGACATTTGAAATCTTAACCCCCCCAAAACTCAGAATGAAGACCTTCTTTGAAAGAATGTGATCTTCTTTAGGGTCATTGTAGATATAATTAGTTCATATGAGCTCATGCCAGAGCAGGGTGGGCCCTAAACCCAATGTGATTGGTGCCTTCTAGAAAGAGAACAAAGACACCCCAGGAGAATGTCACGTGAAGACAGAGGTGGAGATTGGACATGCAGCTGCAAACCAGGGCGCCCCAGCCACCACAGGAAGATGGAGGAGAGGAATGGTTGTGCCCACGGTTTTAGAGGGAGTGTGGCCCAGCCAATGCCTTGATCTTGGACTTCTGGCCTCTGGAACTGTTAAGACACCTGGTTTGTTGTACAGTAGGCCAAGGTCACTGACACATCAGCATTGTGCCCTAACCTAGGCTCCTTGGACTTCATCAAGTGCTGTTAACTCTACTTTCACAAAGCATCCCAAATCTGCCCCCTCGCCCTCCCAGCCACAGAATGCCCTGCACTGTCCTCTCTTGCCGGGACTAGTGCAGTGGCCTCCTCATTGGTCTCCCAACATCTCTCTGCCCCTCCTTTCACTGGCAGCCAGATGGGCCCTTTCAAAACCTACTTCCCACCTGCCACCATCCCCCAAAGGTATCCCATCCTGCTCACAATAAAAACCCCAATTCTTTGAGTGATGGAATAAGGTCCCCCCTCACCCACTTTGCTCCAACTCTCTCTTTCTCACACATACCATAGACAGTCCCTGTGCACACACTATTCCTTCCACCTAGAACAATTCTTGCCCACAACTCTTCATGGCTCTGTTTATATTCACATCTTTGCTCAGGTGTCACCTCTTCAGTAAGGCCTTCTATAACCACCCTCAACAAAATAGCTAAGCCCTCCCTCTTCCCCAACTCCATCTCTCTCCACCCGCTTTGGGAAGAAGACCCTTCCATGGCAGAGCCCCCTCGAAACCCATACTGTGCAGGCTGTATTTGAAGCAACTGTTTTATTTCAAGAATGTGATTCTGCAGAGATGCTGGCAGCATGGACAGGCAAGGACGTGGCAGACAGGGTCACTTGCAGCAGCAAAAGCCAGAGAACCCAGCTCCAGGCCCTCCACCAGAAGTCCCCGGGGAAGCTGGCCCATAGTTAGAGATCCAAGCAACCTCCAAGATCTAGGTTTCACATGTCATTTCTGTTGTATATTTTTAAACTGAGGGGTAACATACACATAGTAAACATCAGGTATGTTAGCCTTTGGTGTGTAACTCAACGGATTTCTAAAGAAATATATCCTTTTTAAAAGTAAACTTTGTTTTTCAGGACAGCTTTAGATTAAGAGAAAAATTGTGAAGAGTTCCCACATACCCCACACCCCACTTCCCCTTCTTCCACTAGTATAATACATTTGTTACTATTAATGAACCACTTTGGATACATCTGTATCAACCGACATCCACACATTATTTGATTGCCTTAGTTTAGTGCATTTGGCCCTCATGCCTGCTTGGCTCCTCCAGGCTGTGCTATGGCAGTTTCTCAGATTGTCCTTGCTTGCTATGACCTTGACAGTTTCAAGGAACACTGGTCAGGGATTTCACAGACTGTCTCCCACAGGGTACTTTTCTTGTGATTAGACTGGGGTGATGGGGAGCAGGAGGCCCAGGAAGGTTCCACCCACTGATGTTCTGAGGAGTATGTTCAGAGTTCTATCTGTAGATCTCTGCCTGTACATTCCTAAATTGCCCATGGAGGACACCGAGAATCTGGGGACCGGAGATGAGCTGCTTCTGGGGCAGGAAAGTGGGCACCTGAGGACGAGGTAGGACAGATCGCACCTTTCACTGGGCAACCCGTTGGTACCGATTGAAAAAATTGTTTAACTACATGTGTGTGCGAGACTAAGGAAACAAAAACTATATAGAAATCAAGTAAAACAAAACGCGCTTCCTGCTTAGCAGCCCTGAGAGACTTGGCAGAGGTCCAGTAGGAAGGTGAGATGGGGAAACAGGTTGGCCCAGTCAGCAAAGGGACTTCAAAGAAAAGTTGAGGCCTTGTGGGGGGTCCAGCACCACCTCCCCAAGGAAGGAAATATTAGCCAGAGGCAGCCTCAGGACACCTTCAGGGACAGAGATGTGCCAGGCCACCTGGGGAAATGTTTTGCCTCACTGTGCATCAGTTTGCTCATCTGTGAACTGGGGGCATTGAGAGTACCTGCAAGGAATGTGACTGTGAAGCCCCAAGATAAGCTCAAGGGTGGCTTACGATGCCACTCTGGAGCCTCTGGGTTCAGCTGGTCCCACCGCAGGGCCTTTGTACTGGCTGGGACACCCTGGAACAATTTCCCCCAGATAACCACATGGCTTCCCAGTAGCTGCTTCAGCTGCATTGGGCCCAGACCCACTATACTAGACATTTTGCCACCTGCCTCCTCCAGCCTTGACCAGGTTCAAGGCCATGGGCATATTGAGGGTCTAGGGGCGTGGTAGTGGCATGGAGGGACCTGCCTGGGATTCTAGCCTCAGAGGCATAATTTTCCTTCATTGAGGAGGTAGGCTCCTAGGGGTGGGAGGGCAGGATCCTGGTCTTTCTGTCCTGAAACTTGGTTAGAGAGAGAGCAGAGGGACAGGTCTGGGGTCTTGGAGGATGGTGGCAAGGTCCCCCAGTTGGGAGGGTAAGCTAAATCTGGTAGAGGGACCCAGACCCAGGACCACCATGAAGTTCCTGCTACCCTCTTGGCAGCCCAGCCTCTTTATGAGCCTCAGTTTCCCTCATCTGTTTTTGGAACAGCTGCTGCAGGAGTCCTGAAGTAGGAAACAGAGATGGGGGCACTGGAGAGGTGTCCCTGAGGCTGGGAAGTTGCGGCTGGCTGTGAGACATCTGAGGCACAGGGAGCACAGCTCTATGACCAAGTAGCTTCAGAAAAACAGCCAAAAGGGACATTTGTATGGTGCCCCCTTTCTACATGACAGATGTTATCCCAAGAACAGCCTCTCTTTCTCTCCAAGGTGCTGAGCTCCAAGATGCCTTCAGCAGGGCTGTCCTGGAATGTTGCGCAGATTTAGCACTGCACAATTCCGGGGACCCAGAGTTCCAAAGGGCTTCCTGGGAGGGGGACTCAGGGCGGGTCATTCAGTGTCTTTTTGTCTCCCTTCTGCATGAAAACTCAGTCATCACAATGCTTATTTGGCAAGGCTCACTTGGCACTGTAAAGTGGTGCTGAGCTAGGCTGCAGACTCATGGCTCACAGCAGAGTTAAAAAAAGAAAAAAAGAAAGAAGAGAAGGACAAAGAATAAAGCAGAGTTAAAGAAAAAAGAAAGGTACTATCAGCACGGAGTTGGCCCAGCTTAGCCCCGGCCTCCCCATGACCCTAGGAGAGCTGGACATATGGCCATAGGCAGCATTTGGAGCAATCCTTAGGACCCCTGCCCACCTCCAGGGTGCAACCCCCAGCTCTGCTACTTGACTGTTGTGTGGACCCAGGCAAGCTATGTAACCATTTTGGTCTCAGTTTGCCTTTGTATAAAATAGGATTAATAACAGCACTTCCCTCTACAGGGTTAATGCTAGTACTCCCTGCTTTCCAAGCCTATAGGTGTGCCTGGGTGTGTCTGTGGGAGTGTGTACAGCTTTGGTAGTATCTGTGAAGATGCATGGGAGTATGGGCATGCACAGCCCACCCCATCCCCTCTCCTCTCCACTGGGCAGGCTGGAAGGCTGCCTGGAAGTGGATAGCAGGAGCTGGTGTTCCTGTGATTCTCAGGAACATGTTTTGCAGGAGCTGAGCCTTTCAGGCCAAGGCCAAGGCCAAGGCACTGTTACCTACCCGTGGAAGAGATTAGGGACCTTCTGTGTTATCAAATCTATTTTGTTCCTATAGTTCTGATTGCACACAACAAGGATTTATCCCCAAAATGCATAAAAGTGTATTTGATTCTGGGCTTTGGACAGTGGCAGACACCTGGCTAATGGTAAGTGGTGCCTAAGATAACTGCTGGCTGTAGTTATCTCCTAGGAGACTGTCAGGTTGGGGCCGTGCCCGTGCCCACTTGGTGCTTCCTGTCAGAAGCCTGGCAGCTCCCACCTCACCGCTGCCCGGTGCCCTCTCCATCTCTGCCCTCCCTTCCATCCAGCTGATCTCCTTCCATGGGTCTCTTCCTAGGTGTTTACATCACCCAAGCACTGCCCCAGGGTAGTGGCTGTCCACTCTACCCCTAGGGATTTGCATTTTGGAGGTGCTGGGGTCAGGTGCGTGCCTTTGAGCTCAAGGCTATTTGTATCCAGACTTGGGGCTTGTACCCTGTATGGCCTTCTGGGTGCCCCTTGGTCAGGAAGAGCATCTGAAAGTCCCTGTGCTGCCCCCACCCTACTGCGATTGGTCAGTGAGGCACAGTCCAAGGGGCAGTCAGTCTGGGCGGGTGGCTATGGCTTCCCAGGGTGCTGGGAAGGTCCCCCAATTCTCTTCCACAGGCAAGTGACAGAGTCTCAGCTTTGGCCTAAAATAGCCCAGCTCCAAGGGAACAGATTCCTGAGAACTATGGGACAGCTGGGTGCTGCCACCTCCTCTAGGCAGCTCTGCAACTTTCCTGATGAAGAGAAGGGTTGGGTGACCTGGGTGTCACCATTCTCACACACACCCCCTCCTACACAACCATCACACTCCCTCACTTCATAGACATTTGCAGAGTGGACACACCCAGATGTGCCACACCACATAGGCTCAAGGTCACTCATACACCCTTACAGACACACAGTGACACTCACCTCTGGAGACACACCCCCCCCACGCAGAGTTGCACTCACACACACATTCAGATAGACATTGACAGATGTACACCCAGATGCTCACACACAACCCCCACTCACACCCAGAGACATATGTACACGTGAGCACAGCTAGAGTGATGCACAGACACCAAGACACACTGTCCCACTGATGCCCTGAGTGAGCTGACAGATCTAGCAAATAAAAATATAAGACCTGTTAACCAGTTTGATGAAAATATTTCAAATTGTATATAAAACCAGTGCATGGTGCCCCATGATTGCATAAATGTAAACCGCTATGATTGAATTATATATATATATATATGTATATATGTATGTATGTATATGTATAAGACCTGCAGCCAACTCTGAATTTTTGATAGATAACAAATGATTCTCTGGCAAAAGGACATCCCATGTAATACTTGGGCAACCTGGCTTCTATCTGCAGGCCCAGTCCAGAGATGCCAGGGTAGATTCACGCTCAGATACCCAAAGACTCACTCTGGCAGCCATGCACACATGCAGTCAATGCAGGGACCTACCCCCTATCCCCCTCTGCTCCAGGGCTATAGCAGTCTCTTTACCCTTTCCTGCTTAGAAAAGAGGCCAAGAGTGAGAGTGAGTCCCCTGCAGACCTAGGAGTTCTCCCAGTGGAAAAGGTATCCCTGGTGGTCACCTTGCCAGGTGGTTATAAGAGCACCCATTTTATAGGTAGGAAAACTGAGGCACAGATGATGATGCAGCCTCTCTCGATCACACATGACAGAGTTGGGACTTGTACTCATGTTCTCTCCCCAGCTGCCCCCATGGAAGGCATTTGGCAGTAAGGACCAAGTCAAGTCATTCTAGAAGGGCCCCACTGGATAAACCAGTCTTGAGCTTGGTGGCCTCTTCTTATTTACAGATGAATTTCACAGTCAGTGTGGACATCAGAATTGCCGAGAGAGTTTTGAAAGCTGCCCAAATCCCATTCCCAGGAATTCTAATTCAAAGCAATGCCAAGAAATTTGCATTTTATAAAAAGCTCATTAGAAGATTCTAATGTAGTCTCCTAGTTAAGAGCCACTGCTCTATCTTTACACAGAAGGCACTAGCCCAAGGACAGGTAATCCATAGCACACAAAGCCGCATTCCAGGCCCATGCTCATGGCAGACATCACTAATCAATCCAACTCCTCACCTACACCCCTGGCAAACATCACTAATCAATCATGATCTTCTTTCTCACTGACTCCAGGCCGGACCACAGAATCGCACCCAGCTCAGGGCTCCGAGGAACCAGTCAATGGAGCAGTTTTGATCCTGGTGTTAATCACTGAACTCACATTTAGGTAATGAGATCCAGCAGGTTTCCAATTTCTTCCCTGTGTCCCACCCATGGCTTCCAGCCCATGTTACTTGGTAAGGTCCCTGCCTTCATTTTTTTTAAAAACCAAAAACTCTGACAAGGATATAGTAACAGCTAACACCGGTGCTAGGTTAGTGTGTGCTAGGCACTGAGCCAGGCATTTCACATGCACTAGCTCATGTGATCCCCACAATCCTGACCTAGTAAGATCATCGCTGCCTCAATTTCACAGAAGAAGAAACTGAGGCAGAAAGTGGTCAGAGAATTTGGGCCAGATCACACAGCTAAAAGTCAAGCCGGGAGCTAAACCACAGTTGGGTAACTTTAGGGCTTCCTGACTTAGACCCATTCCAAAGAAGATCCTGCAACGGCCACCCGTATGAGGGACTGGGATCTGTGGCCCCCGCCATATTCACCTGCATCCTTGCTGTGCAACCCCCAGTCCTGTCAGGGCCTACCTAAAAGAGACCCCACCAAACCCCAAGCACTTGTGACTTTAATAATATTCCTGAAAGAGACCAGGCATGGTGACTCATGGCTGTAGTCCTGGCACTGTGGGAGGCCAAATCAGGCAGACTGCTTCAGCTCAAGAGTTTGAGACCAGCCTGAGCAAGAGCAAGAGCAAGATCCTGTCTCTACTAAAAAAAAAAAAAAAAAACTAGTCGGGTACAGTGGTGCACACCTATAGTCTCAGCTATTTCGGAGGTTGAGGAAAAAGAATTGCCCAAGCCCAAGAGTTTGAGGTTGCTGTGAGCTATGAAGCCACAGCTCTCTACCCAAGGTGACAGAGTTGAGATTCTGTCTAAAAGATAAACAAATAAAAATAAAATAATACATATGCATTGTCCTACCACTTTTGTGAACAAGGAGTCTGGGTGTGGCTTGGCTGAGTCCTCTGCTCCAGCCTCACCAGGTACAACCAAGGGGCAGGCCAAGCTGCGGTCACCCCTCAGGCTGTGAGCAGAATCCATTTCCTTGTGAGAATAGGATTCCCGGAGGAGATAACTGTTTCTGGTTCCCTCCCCAAGCCTGCTTTGAAAGGGCTCACCTGATTAGGGCAGGCTCACCATGGATAAACAACTTTGCAATTAGCACCAGGCAGCTGATTAGGATCTCACTAACACCTGAGGGCCCAATCCCTTTCCCTTTGCCATTTTCTCTGCATTAGAAGCAAGTTATAGGACCCACCTGTAACGTGCCTCTAACACAGGTGCGACATTGTACACAGGTGCAGGTTACAGGGGGTCATCTTGGAATTCTGCTTCCCAAAGGCAATGAATATTCTGACCAAGAAATGTTTAAGTAGTGATTTGTATTTGGGCTGCTTTTTTTGTTATGGTAAAATACACATCATACAACGTGCCATTAAAAAAAATTTTTTTAAGCGTACACTTCAATGGCATTAAACTCATTCACAGTGTTGAGTAACCGTTGCCACCATCCATCTCCAGAACTTTTTTTCATCTTCCCAGATTAAACTCTATACGCCTTAAACACTTACTCCCCATTCCCTCCTCCCCCAGAACCTGGTAACTTTTATTCTACTTTCTGTCTCCCTGTAAGCGGGATCATACAGTATTTGTCCTTTTGTTTCTAGCTTATTTCACTTAGCATGATGTTTTCAAGGTTCATGCGTGTTGTGGTGTGTGTCAGAATTTTCTTCCATTTTTTTAGGCTGCATACTACACTGTGTGGACAGATCACATCTTGTTTATCCATTCATCTGTCAATTGACACTTGGGTCACTTCCACCTTTGGGTATTCTGGGTAATGCTGCTGTAAACATCAATGTACAAATATCCGTTTGAGTCCAGGACTAATGTTAGATTTTGGCTAAAGATCATAGCCAACCATTTTTTTGTTTTTGAGACAGAGTCTCAAGCTGTCGCCCTGGGTAGAGTGCCGTAGTATCACAGCTCACAGCAACCTCAAACTCTTGGGCTTAAGTGATTCTCTTTCCTCAGCCTCCCAGGTAGCTGGGACCACAGGCACTTGCCACGACGCCTGGCTATTTTTTGGTTGTAGTTGTCATTGTTGTTTGGTGGGCCCAGGCTGGATTCAAACCCTCCAGCTCCGATGTATGTGGCTGGTGCCCTAGCCGCTTGAGCTACAGGCACCAAGCCAGATCATAGCCAACCATTTGATCCAGCAATACTACTACTGGGTATTTACCCAAAGGAAAAGAAGTCATTTTTATCAAAAAGACACCTGCACTTGAATATTATAGGGCAATTCACAATTGCAAAAATGTGGAATCAATCCAAGTGCCCATCAATTCAGGAGTGGATTAATAAAATGTGGTACATGTATACCATAGAATACTAGTCAGCCATGAAGAAGGAGGAATGAAGGCCTTTTGCAACAATTTGGATGGAACTGGAGACCATTATCCTAAATGAAGTATCCAAAGAATGGAAAAACAAACACCACATGTGCTATTAAATTGGAACTAACCGATGACCATACTTGTGTACAGAGGGAAGTAAGACTCAGAGGAAATCACTGGGGTGGGGGCCCCCAAAAATCAACCTAAGGGGTACAATGCACACTATCTTAAGATGGGTACACTTACAGCCATGACTCAGACATAACAAAAGTGATCCAGGTAACGACCATTTATACCCCTGTAATATTCTGAGATAAAATAACAATAATAATAAAAAGACCATAGCCAGACTGGAGCCAACAGCCAGCAGATATCAGTAAGAGGGATGATTTGTGCTTCTTCTCACACTTCAATTCTCAAGGTTGATTACTTGTCTGTTTCATGAAAGTCAATGATTTGTTCAAATGAGATCTGTTGAGCCCAGCTTCCCCTCTTGAAATGCAGTTTATGAAACTGAAACACACTTATCCAAGGCAAGGAGCAGAAGCCCTTATATATGAACGGGAAGCAGTGCTTACCACTCCCTGACTTAAATTATTCTAGTCTTTTCCCTTTGCTCTTGGAACAAAATCTAGACTCCTCATGGCAGCTTGCATGGCCCTTTGCCATCGGTCTGTACCCTCCCCTCCTGCTCATTGCTACTCACACCCAAGCTCGTGTGCATTCCACCACATGTGCCCTCCTGTTCCTTGAAAGTGCTGCACCCACCTGCCCCGGGACCTTTGCACGTGCTGCTCCTCTGCCTAGATTACGTATCCCCTGGTCTTCTCATGGCTGCTTTCTCAAATAGGTCTTCCCCAGCCTGGAGGTCATAATCACCCCTCATCTTCACTCCTTGCCTCTCACCTGGGTTTCAGGACTGTATAGTACAGCTTGCACAAGAAATTCTCTGTTAACAAGGAGGACAGGATCTTGCCTCTGGTCCCCCATTCTCATCCCAGGGCCTGGCGTTTAGGCAGAGCTTAGTGGATGTTGGTTGAATGAGTAAGTGACTCCCTAAAGCAAGGTTGCCATGGAGGTATCAAGATCTAGATTTTTCAGGTAAAGAAACTGAGGCTCCAGGTTACACAGCTAATAAACAGAGGGACCAGAACCAAAATCCACACTGGCCTCCCCACTCCCTACCCAGTGCTCTGAAAAAGGAGGTGAAGCTTGGGAAGAAGCCCCTGGTGTGTGCTCATTTTGCCTCCTTAGGAGGCACTGGGCAGCCCTCCTTCCCTGGGAGGCTCAGAGCCTGCAGAGCCTGATAGTGGTGGTAGAATTAGTCTGGCCTTGGGCTGTGCTGGCTCCGGTCCCAGTGAGGTGGTGGCTGTCACTCTCCATAGAAGAGGGCGCCTTGCTCCATGGCAACGAGGACATCATGGGGGATGTGTTTGCCCGAGCTCAGAAGGGGGTGTCAGGAAACACCCACACGCTGTCAGCAGGAACACTGGTGGTGCCACGGCCTCCCGCCTGGGGACAGTAGCTGGGAGGTGACCGAGTCTCCCAGACAGCTGGCCCTCCCCCAGCCCTCCTGCCTGCCCTCCAAACCTGTGACTGTTTTCTTCTCTCTCTTGCAGTAGAGAAGGAAGAAGAGTTGCATGGCTGGCCCGTCTGCACTGTGCCAGTCACGGGTTGGCCGCTGTGGTGCCCCTTTGAATCATGCAATTTGCACAAGGGAAGAGGTTGAGCAGAGAGACAGGGAGACTTGCCCAGGGCCCGGGAGCCCCTTACTGTGCAGTCTAGGAGCCGAACTGGCGGGGGTACCAATGCTGCCTTCCTACTCACCAGCTCTGTGCCTTTAGGCAAATCACTTTAGTCTCTGAGCCTCAGTGTTCTCACCTTGAAAATGGGGACAATGACAGTTTTCGGTGCAGTCACTCATCTTTTTGGTGTGTACTGTTCACTTTTTTTTTTTAATTATTTACAGGAATACTATTCATTAGGATATTGTGCAACCATCACGACTACCTAATTCCAGAACATTTCATTATTCCAAAAGGAAATCCTGTGCACAGCAGCCACTCCCCACGGCTACCTCCCCCAGCCCCTGGCAACCACCACACTGTGTTCTGACTCTATGAGTTGCCCATTCTGAACATTTCATATAAACAGAGCCATATGAAATGTGACCTTTTACATCCACCTCCTACTCAGCATCAGTTTTCAAGGTTCATCCACGTGATTGCACGCGTCAGTGTTTCAGCCCTTTTTATGGCCGAATACTATTCCTCCATATGGATAGAACACACTTTGTTTATCACTCATCTGTGGATGGACATGTGGGCCATTTCCACCTTTTGGAACCACATAATGCTGTGAACGTGCATGTGTAGGTGTCTGTGTGGACGTGTGTTTGCGTTTCCCTTGGGTATGTACAGGAGTGGAACTGCTGGATCATATGGCAGGGAAATGGGGAAGTTTTTAAGAAACTGCCAAACCGATTTCCAAAGTAATTACATCCATACATTTTGTATCCCCAATGGCAAAGTGTGAGAACTCCAGTTGCTCCACATTTTTGCCAACACTTGGTACCCCACCATGGTTTCATCAGAGAAGATGCTTTTGAAGATGGGGAAAGTAATAAAAGACCCTGTGCATTGTTCACAGTAGAGCAAAGATGGGGACCCTGGCATCGATGGATGGATGAAGAAAATTCGGTCTGTCCATACAATGGGATGTTAGTCAGCCTTAGAAATGGAAGGAAATTCTGACACAGGCTATCACACGAACGGTTCCTGAAGACATTCTGCTAAGTGAAATGAGCCAGTCACAAGTAGACAAATGTATGACACCACTTATAGAGTAGCCAAATTCATAGACAGAAAGTAGCATAGTGGCTGCTGAGGGCCTGGGAGATGGGCAGTTGTTTAATGAGCACAGAGTTTCAATCTTGAAATATGAAAAAGTTCTGGAGATGGATGGTGGTGATGGTTGAACAATAGGTGAATGCATTTGATGCCACTGAACTGTACACTTAAAAATGTTAAAATTGTAAGTTTTATGGTATTGTGTATATTTTACCACATTAAAAAAAATCAGCATCCTTTGCTTTCCACTCTTATGTACTGTTATTTAGTTCAAGTCCCCAGTTCACCATGTGGTAGGAACCAAATTCTACCCCTCAAGACTTGGGTAAGGGGAGAAAGCCCATGATTCATTTTTGGCCAGAGAATCTGCTGGAAGCTCCTGGGAAGGAGAGGTCTCAGTACACCATGAGAACGATATAGGAAGAGAGACTTGTTCCCTTTTATGTCCTCCCTATCTGTCTTCCATCCTGCCTTTGTATGATCTTGTGCAATGAAATGATGTCTGGAGCAGTGGCAGCTGTCTTGCCACCATGAGGAGGCCAAGAGAACGACAGAGATGTCAACTTAGCATCATAATATTGAGGAACTAGTGAACAACCCTCCTCCAGCACCACCTACTTCCTGATATCCTCTTAAATAAACCATAAGTGGCCTTATGATTTAAGCTGCCATTGGCCCAGCTTTTTCTTACTTGCATTCAAGTTGATTTCTAATGGATTTAGCATACTCCTGCTTCCACAGACCTGGTGATCTAGGGTTTGGGATGATAAGCTTTGAACCCATCACACCTGGACTTGTATCCTAGCTCCACCTGGATAGCTGTGTGACTGTGAGTAAATTGTTCCACTCCTCTGCGCCCCAGGTTTGCCAACTGCAGATGAAGACAACCCTGCTATGTGCTTTGTAAGGTAGAGGGTGTGAGGCTTACTCCATTATGGATGCTACATGTGCCTGGTACGCAGTAGGAGATTAATTAGTGCTGCTCCATGGGAAGCAGGACAACCCTTTTACTGGGTGAATAATGACCAGCTGCAGGACCCTGGACAGAGGCTGGCTGTCCCTGATCACGCTCTCAGGGGCTGTGGCATCTCTTCTGGCTGACTGTCTAGGGAGGAGCCATTGACCTGGTGTTTGACTTCCCTTCCTGCTTAACAAAATCACTGAGTACTGACTTAGAGCAGGCTCATAAATCCCAGCCATTGCTCAGCCTTCTGGCTGGAACAGAGCCCGCGCTCCTCTCTGCTGAGCTCAAGGTTGGCCCCTCTGTGCTGCTGGTTCTCAGGGTCCCCTGGAATGAACCCAGATCACAGCTGTGCTGTGAGGAGGCTGGCCCTTCCATGAGGGACAAGGGGAGGTGGGCACTCCAGCAAGATCACCTCCCAAGGTCTCTACTACCCTTAGGGATCTAAGCGTGACCTTGCTAGTGGTCCCTTTTCTAGGCTGAGATTTTCCAGGGTCCCCTAAAGAGGTCTGGTTGGCAACTTCAATCTCATCAGTGAGGCTGAGTTCATCTGCCAACTGTCCAGAAACTGGGTTACTGGTCTTACATCTGTTGCCCAGATGCTGCTGCTGAGACCAGAGAGATCTGGGGGATCTCGAAGGCAGTGGCAATGCTGCCTCCAGAAGTGGAAAGTCCCAGTGGTCGGTCTATGAATCAGTGCAAGTCTGCTCCTTGGCAAGGTGGCCCAGTACTTTCTCTCAAGGCATGTGGCGCCTGCTCTGCTTTGTTCACCCAGCCTTCCAGGCTCTCTTCCTCTCTGTCCCCTGCCCCAAAACTCTGTGCCACCCCTCCTGTCCGCGCTTCCTAGTCCAGCCACCACCCCAACTCCATCCTCCAGGGAGTGATTCTAAAAGATATTTCCGCCCTAAAAAGTGGGAGGACTCACTGCTTCTTATTTAAAAAATAGTTCCTAATGCAATATGAGCAAAAACAAGGATGCAGGAAATCCTGGGGCCCACAGAGAATGGGGAGGTGAGGCAGGACCCACTCAGCGGAGAGCACTGACTGCCCAGCAGGGGCCTTTGGGCTGAATGGGAGGCCACAGAGAGCAGTGCAAGGGCATCACACGCACTGCCCCCGCACACAGGCCTCTCGTGGGGCCTTGAACACATTTGGCTGCCTCGGGCCCTGCAGTTCTCCTGGTCCAAAACACCCTGTTCTGGACCCTGGCTCAAGATCACCTCATCAAATAGGCGACCCCAGCACTTCCGTCCCTTCCTCATCCTCCCATTTCCCAGAGTTCATGTGGCTTCCTGCTGCTTGGCATTGCTGTGATAGTTCACTGTCTGTCTCCCTCCCCGTAGTCTCCAGTTGCTAGGGCAGTAGGATGAATGATTGGAATGGGAATGATGGACTGGGCCTTGGGGGTGAGCCTGCAGATGCCCTCCCATCCCCCGAAGTCCCTGCACATTTCCAGGTGCCAGCCCCTCCCCATTCTCCAGTAGGGAGGACAGGCTGATGGCCCTGAGCCCAGGGCTCCCAACTATCCAGCCTGTTCCCAGCCAGAGTGTGGGCAGGAGCTGCTGGCATGTTTCTGAAGAGGCAGAAGGCTGGCATCGAGGGCAGCCAAGCTCTTGCTTTCCTCCAAGGACAGTGTCTCATCAGAGGCACCAGGTGGGCCATTGTGCACTGTGAGGTGAGGCCCTGGGGGTGGGCTGTCCCTTGCAGCATCCAGAGTCCTTGCCAGGCAAGATGGGAGAGAAGGCTGTGGACTTCCAGGCTCAGCTGAGACTCACACAGAGAGCAGCCTTCAGAGCTCAGAGTTTCTGAGAGGACACAGACATTTCTCAACAGCAATCAAGTGACCATGGGGAGGACCTGGGCCTGGTTGACAGGTGGACAGGGAGTGAGTCCCTTTTAACAGATAGTAAGTCCTGAGATGGCCACCATCTCTTCCATCCTTCAAGGTCGTCTTCCCACGTGACCCCAACACTCCTCCCGCTGGAGGTTGGGGTCTATGTTCTCTCCCTCTTGAATCTGGACATGTTTGTGACTTGCTTATAACCAGTGGAACTAGTAGAAGAAATGCCGTGTGATGGCCAAAGCTGGGTACATTCATGCAACAGCCCTGAGAGGCCACAAAGCATCTGCATGCCCCAGGGCAGCCATGTTGTGAGGAAGCTCAAGTAACCAGGGAGGAGGCCACATGTTAATGTTCTGGAAGACAGTCCAGGACAGGTCCCAGCCAGCAGCCACCTCCTCCCACCAAACAGATGCCTCCCCATAGTTCCAGCCCCGAGCAATTAAGTCACTCCGTGTCCCCCCCCTCCCCCCGCCTTCTGAGGCCCCAGGCAGGCTGGAGCAGAGCCAAGATGTCTGTTCTGTGCCTCACGTGAATTTCTGACCCATAGAATCTGTGAGCCTCATACAATGGCTGCTGGTTGCGGTGACGTTTCAGCAGTTTGGTTACACAGCAGGAATAACGTGCTCACCCCGGCTCCACTGCAGCTCAGTATCCTCCCTGGGCTCCTGCCTCCGCTCCGCCCACCCATCCAACAGGTCAGGCCCTCCCTTGTTTACCACTCTTCAGCCGGGGCTCAACTTTACTCCTTTCCCCCAGGGTAGGAAATGGACCTGCTTTATCAAATTCTATAACTTGGCTTTTTGCTGCCCTCCCACCTGCCCAGAGAGGGAATTAAATTTCAGAAAGGTTTCAAAAGGCCGCCTTCTCTGCCCAAGGTCAAAATAATTGGAGTAGACTTATACTTTCTGAAATGAGTGTCAAAGGCTAGGGTGGTCTTCTGTCCTTGCCAGTCATTGCATGTGATAATCACAATCGCAGCAGCAGCAGCAGCAGCACTAATGTAGCACTTACGCTGAGCTGGTTGCTGCTCCACACATTTTTTATGCACCTCATTTGGCTACGCTCATCGTCTACCAAGCACGGGCAAGGGAGCTTGCAATAGTCAGGCCAGGCCAGGTGGTGGTAACTGACAAACAGTCCCACATTTTCAACAGCTCCACACCTAAAGGTTTATTGTCACCTACACTACACGTCCATCATAGGTGGGCCGCGGATGCAGCTTCACACTGTTCTCAAAGTGGCTCCAGGCTCATGAAGCAGCCATCTTCTGGAATGTCTCTGGTTAGAGTGGCAGAAAGAAAGAGAGCTCTGGAAGGTCTTACACTGGCCAATGAATGCTCAGCCTGGACTCTCACTTCCTCTCACACTCAGGGCTCCCCACATAGCCATGTGGTCCCCCCTACCCACCAGGGGTAAGGAAGTACCCAGAAAAAGGGGAACTTGAACCCTGATGGATATCCTGTGACCATCTGCTAAGGTGCAAAGGCTGGTATCTGGGTCCAGAAGGGCTACACCCAGCTCTTCCCCCACCCCCAGGCTTTGCCATCTTCCCCTGGGGCCCTGGGAATCTGTCACCTTTCATGGTGCGGTGTATTGCTAGGGCCACCATGACAAGGCACCCCAGACAGGGTGGGGGAGGGGAGATAAACAACAGAAATGTGTTTCTCACAGTTCTGTAGGCCAGAAGTTGAGATCCAGGTGTTGGCTCCTTCTGAGGTCTCTCTCCTAGGCTTGCAGGTGACTGTCTTGCCCCTGGGTCCTCATGTGATCTTCTGTGAGTGTGTCCGTGTCCTCCTCTCATCTTCCTGTGAGGACACTGCGCTGATCACATCAGGGTTCACTCTAATCATCCCATTCAATGTCATCACTTCCTTACAGTCCCTGCTTCCAATGCAGTCACACTGGAGGTGTTGAGGGTTGGGGTTTCAACATAGGACTCTGGGGCCATGATTCAGGCCCTGATACCAGGCAAAGAGACTCTGTAGGTGTGACTAAGGGAAGGATTTTGGGATGGGGAGATTATCTTGGATTATCCAGGTGGGCCCAATGTCAGCACCAGGGCCCTCATAAGAGGGACTCAGGAGTGTCAAATAAGAGAAGGAGGAAGATAAGAATAAGAGATGATGGAAATAGAAATTGTAGTGATATGGCCAGAGCCAAATAATGTGCCACCTCTATCTAGGAGGTGCAAGGGGAAGGAGTGAATCTAGAACCTAGAACCTCCAGAAAGAACTAGTACTGCCCACACTTTGAGCTTTGCTGGGGAAGATCTGTTTTGAGTTTCTGCCCTCAGGAACTTTGAGATAACAATTTAGTGTTGTTTAAGCCACTGTGTCTATGCTAATATGTCACAGCAGTGACAGGAAGCTGATATGCCATCAAATGCATTTTTTTTTTTTTTTTTTTTGTAGAGACAAAGTCTCACTTTATTGCCCTCAGTAGAGTGCCGTGGCATCACACAGCTCACGGCAACCTCCAACTTCTGGGCTTAGGCGATTCTCTTGCCTCAGCCTCCTGAGTAGCTGGGACTACAGGCGCCCACCACAACGCCAGGCTATTTTTTTGTTGCAGTTTGGCCGGGGCCAGGTTTGAACCCGCCACCCTTGGTATATGGGGCCAGTGCCCTATTCACTGAGCCACAGGTGCTGCCCCATCAAATGCATTTTTGTAGAAATGTTCCCAAACCTGGCTCTTGCCTGTCAGTAAACTTCTGCCCTGCTCACCCCTCCTCCTTGGGGACAGGTCAATGTGATGGGGCCAGGTTTCTTCATGGGACCAGGTTGCCCCAAAAGCCTGTGCACTGAACTTGGAAATTTCTCCCTCCAACCTCAGGACACAAAAGGTCCCCAGGCAGAGGGACCCAAAGGCTGTAACCACAAACTACCCCGCCACCTTCCTCTCTGCCAAGAGACCAGCCCTTGCTGGCCTTACAACCCCAGATCACACCCAGTTGCTTCCTTAAACTCCCCAGTGCCGTCCCACAGCCCAGCCTCTCCTCAGCTGTTTCCTCTTCTCAGCCAAGTGTGCCTGACTCGTCCTTCATGTCGCAGCTCTGATGTGTCCCTGGGGCAGTCTGGTTCCCGCTGGGTCCCACCTGCCCCCACTGGCTTCATTTCATCTCATCCATTCAGTGGACATTGACCAAGCATCTCCTCTGCTCTCCTCTGAACCGGGCAGGCACAGCCCTGACCTTGGCCGACAGTCTGGGGGGCCGTGAGGTCTTTTAATAAAGGGCAGCCATTTGAAGTACACAGTTCAAAGATTTCTAATGAATGCTCATCATGTAACCACTGCCCCACTCAATACAGGACTTTTCCATCGCCCAGAGCTTCCTGAGTCCTGTCCAACCCCACCTCCGACCTGCCTTACAACATATCTTTTCTAGGGTTTGTGTCAACAGAATCACACACAAGCAGCTCTTCAGCCCCGGCTGCCTTCACTTTGCACAGGGCTCAGTGAACCACAGGCTTGGGCTGCATCTGGCCTGTTACCTGCTTTTTTAAGGCCTACAAGCTAAGAATGGTTTTGATTTTTCTTTCTGTATTAAAAAAAAAACAATTAATAGACTTTCTTTTAGCACAGTTTTACATTTATAGATAAATTGAGCAGACAGTATAGAGAATTCCATCTATCCCCTTATCCCAATTCCCCATGCCTGGTACACGGTTGCCCTGATTACTAACATCTAGCATTTGTGGGGTATGGTTGTTACCATTAATGAATTAATACTGATACACCACAAAATATTTTATAAATTTTACAAAAATATGCTCAATGTGTTGGCCACCTCATTAACATTTTGTAATGAATATTTTGTAAGTAAAGTATAGCTACAAAAGTAGATTTAGCTACAATTTTCCATGTTCCCTACGTATGGCAACTTTAGGGGCAAGTTTTAGGATATGCTGTATTATGAACTATAGTCTGTAGTTTACATTAGTGGTCACTCTTGGCATTGCAGGATTCTTTGAGTTTTAAGAAACATATAATGATGTGTATTCACCATCACAGTCTCACATGAAATAGGGTCACTGCTGCAAAGTGCCCTGTGGTTGGCCTGTTCACTCCTCTCTCCCCCGAAATCCTTGGCAATCTCTGACCTTTTACTCTGACCATAGTTTTGTCTGTTCCCGAGTGTCACAGAGTTGAAATCATGGTATGTGGCCTTTGCAGATTGGCTTCTTTCACTTAATAGTATGATTAAGTTTCTTGCATGTCTTTGTGTGACTTGATAGCCCATTTCTTTTGAGGGATGAATAATATTCCAATGTTTGGGGTGCACCACAGTTTGTTTATGCATCTACCTATCAAGGACATCTCAGTTGCTTCCAGTTTGGGGTGATTAGGAATAAAGCTATTATGATCATTCATCTGCAAGTTTTCCACAGACAGAAATTCTCAAATTACTTGTAATTACCCAGAAGTGTGAGTGCCAGATTGTATGCTAAGACTATGTTCAGCTTTGTAAGAAACCACCAGACATTCTGGGTGCGGTGGCTCACGCCTGTAATCCCAGCACTCTGGGAGGCCAAGGTGGATCAATTGCCTGAACTCACGAGTTCAAGACCAGCCTGAGTAAGAGGGAGACTCCATCTCTAAAAATAGCTGGGCATTGTGGTAGGTGCCTATAGTCCTAGCTACTTGGGAAGCTAAGGCAAGAGGATCACTTGAGCCCAAGGGTTTGAGGTTGCTGTGAGCTATGATGCCACAGCACTCTATGGAGAGCAACAAAGTGAGGCTCTATCTCAAAAAAAAAAGGAAATCACCAGACTGCCTTTCAAACTGGCTGTACTATTGTGCCTTCCCACTGACAGTGAATGAGTGTTGTCTGGTTTTTACATTTACTAATGGCTGAAGAAAACAAAAGAAGAATAGTATTTCCTGACATGAAAAAAAATACAAGATTTAAATTTTAGCATCCATAAATTAAGTTTTACTAGAACACAGCCATGCTCACTCATTAACATGCTGGGCATAGCTGCTTTCACTCTATGGTGGTTGAGTTCAGTAGCGGAGAAAGGGATGGTAGCCCCCAAAGCCAAAGATATTCTGTTTAACTCTTTGCAGGAGAGGTTTGCCGGTCCCTCACTTAGCATAATAATTTTGAGAGTCATCCCTGTTGTTACGTGCATCAACCGTTTGTTTTATTTAGTTGACTTGTATTGCTAAGTGAGATTGCCCAGAGTGGACACACAGCCATTTGTTTATCTGTTCAGCAGCTGAGGGACATTTGGGCTGTTTCCAGTTTTTAGCTATTGTGAGTAAACCTGCTGTAAACATTTGCACGCTAGAACATGTGGGGCATGTGCCTTCATTTCTCTTGGGTGAATACCTATGAGAGGCCTTGCTGGGTCACAGTGTGCTTTGGGTCCTGTTACCATGTCTCCAGATACTATTTCTGCCCGGTGCCCTTGTTCTCCCAGTAACTCTTTGCCCCATGCCCCATTCCCTATGCCAAGCTAGACCAGGAGGCATGTGTTGCCCAGGGGAGGAACAGTAGAGTAGGAAAGCAAAAACAATTACTCCATTTCAGGAGCTTTTGAGTTAGAAGAACCTGAGCTTTTGAGCCAAAAAACCTCAGCTGGGAAGAGTTTTGGATATCAATTTTATGTCAAAAACAATAGATTTGGGGGGAATATGTGTAAATGACAAACGACTGTGAGTCCAGGAGGAGATGTGGCTTCCCGGCCTGGGAGAGAGGAGCTGTGGCTGTGGGGAAACCACTGGCTGTCATCAGAACCTCCTCTCCTTTGGACAAACAGCAGGTGAAATTTCTCAGCCTCCTTTGCACGTGGCAGTGGCCACAAGACCAATCTCTGTAATGGAAGGAGAGTCAAGTGACATGGGCCTCACTCGGGCCCAAGCCTCCACACCTCCCCTGTGTGCTCCTATATCCTTTTCTTTTTCCACCAACTAGAAGGTGCTGCAGCTGTGACGCTCTGGGGCATGTGGGACCATGGATGGCAGCAGCCTGAGAGGCCTGTAAGGAAGGCGAGTCGTCTTCCACCTAACACCTGCCCTGAGCCCTAAGCTGCTCCCTGGGAGGAGACTCTGCCGTGTTAGGCTTCTGGGGAGAGCCTTTCCAAACCAAGAATACCGAATCCAAGTGCTCACGGGGCTGGGTGGGTGCTGGAGATGAAGCAGCACAGATGTAATGTGATAGGGAGTGGCGAGGACTGCGGCCAACTGGAGTCCACACCCCATCTAGAGGGCACAGCCACATTTCACTTCCCACAATTTAGCTCCCTGGGAACATAGGCCCACGTGGCAGGAGTCTTCCCGAGAAGCTGGACGTTTAGATGCATGCAAAATGCCCTTCTCATCAAACCATGCCAATTTTTTCAAATTGTATAAAAATACCTCATGATGGTTCAAGTCAACCCATCAAAGGCTGGATTTAGTCTACAGGCCACCAGTTTGCAACCTCTTTCCATTCATTCCGTTAATATGCATTTATTGAGTACCCAATGGACACCATGAAGATCCTGAACAAAACAGAGAAGGCAGGAAAAGGGTGGAGGGACGAGTAATCCCCCCTGCAGAGACCTACAGGGGAGGGGGACAGGGGACAGGCCATGCTGAATGTCCAGGCTGCTGGGAGTCCTGGGCTCGCGAATAGGATAGGAGTCCCCATCTGTCTTTACCCGGCCCATCTGTACCATAAAACATCCCCCTCCTGGAGCTGAGGGGTGGCACAGGCAGCCCAGCAGCCTTGAGGGCTTCTCAAAGATTTACTGGGAAAAACTTTCCCTCACTACCGCTCAGAATCATTAAACTCCCAGCCACTCACTAATTACTGTGCCCTTGAGCAAAAATGTTAATCTAAAAAACATAAAATTATAATGACTTACTTGACATAATTGGAACAAACAAGATGAGCAGACAGGCAGCAAACAGCAGGGTTGCCTGGTTAGCCCTCATGGGCTGCAGCAGGTGGGGCCCACCTGGGCAGGAGCTGGGTGGGGGCCCCACGTGCACCCTTCACTTTGCCATGGGGCCGAGTGCTTCAATGGGTTTCTGCTTCTGGCTTTGAGGGAGCATTCCTCCCAAATCCAGGTGTGGTGCCAGCCAGACTGGGAAGGCATCCTGCCTCCTGCTGTGTGTCAGGATAGTGACTTCTCTCTCCGTTCACCCATTTCTTTATCCAAGAAATGGGACTAATGTCCAACTTCTAATGTCCAGCTCCTAATTAGTTGTCCAACAATTAATGGTGCTCTCCACATTACACGTTTCCACGTGCTGGGCACAACTCTGAACACTTGACGAGCTCTCAGCAAATAATTATTATTGCTGTTCAATAATAATCCAAGCTGGGGGTGGGGTGAGAAAAGATGCCTTTCTGCAGCTTCCCTGCCTTCTTTCCTATCCTCTCTCTGCAGGGGGCTATCCCATGCCCTGCTTTACCTATTAGCTCCTTGTTTGAGGGGAGGTTCCCATGCTCCTGCCTGCCTGGCCGAGTATCCAGTAAGGACGAGTCCAGAGATTCTGGAGCTGCAAAGAGGACACCTGGGAGCTGGTAATTGCTTGATAAGAGATGCCCTGAGAGACCTTCGTGAAGAGACGGCACGGGTCTTGTCTCAGCACATAAGATGGTGGGGGTGGGGGCTTCCCAGGGCTCATGCATGCACCCCCAGAGTCTGTGCACACTCCCCCAGAATCTACACACACACACAGAGCTTGTCCACACCCCTCAGAGTGCATTCACACACTCTCAGAGCCTATGCAAACTCCTCCCCCCCGAGACTGTGCACGTGACCCCGAAGTCTGTGCACATACACCCAGAGACTGTGCACATGACCCCAGAGTCCATGCTCTTAGCCCAGAGATCTCTGATTGGATAACTGTAACCATTAAGTCTTCTGGACTGCAAGTAATAGAAAACTCAAAAATTTGAGGTCAGCAAACTGCTGGCTACTGGATCAGCTTAAAAAATTGTTTTTATTAGTAAAGTTTTATTGGAGCATGGTCACACCCATTCATTTATATTGCCAGTGGCTGCTTTCATACCACAACAGCAGAGCTGAGCCGTTGCAGCAAAGATCATGTGATTCTCAAAAGCTAAAACATTGAATGTCTCCCCTTTACAGACAGGTGGCTGGCACTGTGTCATGTGGGTGCCTCAGCTGGGCACGCTCAAACAGTTGGCCCTCCTTAGACATCTCATCTCTCTCATTGTGTGTTCTTTCCAGAATGGTGGCTTCTGGAAAGCCAGACATCTCCCACTGCAGTTCATGGATGGGTGCCCCAAGCGTGTCTCAAGAGAGAGCCAAGGGGAGACTGGCCAAGCTTCAGAAACCATGAAGCCACATCACCAGCAGCACTGGTGGGGGCAGCCACAAAGGTCTACTCAGATTGAGGGGGAGGGAACCTAAACCCACCTTTCAAGTCCCTTAACATGGTCACTGATAATCCAGGAATCTTTCTTCTTTTTGCCCTGCTGAAATTACTCTGTGCTCAGCTAATAGCCCCATGGTCACAGAATGGCTGCTGCAAATCTGGCATTTTGAGCAAACACAGCTATGTCTAATAGAAGACAATGGAATAATCTTGTATCTCTCTTTTGACTCTAGCATTCTTATTGAAATATAAAATATGTACCAAAGAGTGCATAAATTCTAAGTGTACAGAGCAGTATATTTCCAAAAGTGAGCCAACACCTGGATGAACAACACAACTGGTCACAGCCACTACCCCACTTTCTACCCCAAAGGTAAGCGCTATCCTGACTTCCACCAGGACAGCTGACTTTTGGCTGCTTTTGCATTTTATATAAGTGGAATCCTACACATGTGCACTGTGTGCCTAGCTTTTCTTGACCAATGTTACACTTGTGAGCCTTTCCTAGGTTGAGTGTCGCTACAGGCAGTTCTGCATGACTGTACAATATTTCATTGTGAGGTACTACAACGCTTTTATCCTGTCTCCTGCTAATAGACGTCTGGGCCAATTTGGCAATTATGAAGAGAGCTGAGTTAACACCTCCTAGAGGTGTCTTCTTTTGGACAAGTGTCTGCATTGGCTATATCCAGAGGAATGGAATTGTTGGGGCAAAGGTAGGAAAAGTCCAACTTCTGAAATTGTTTTTTCCAAAGTAGCTACTGAGTAATTCCTGGCTTCAAGCTGGGGCTTCAAGACCCCGATGTCTGGTCTCATGCCACACTATTGCCAACTGGGGCCCAGAGGTAGCAACTCCAAGGTGCAAAGTTGGGCTGTAAACATGAGACCTTATTGCCTCTTGAGACAACAGAACTGCAAATGACATCAAAAGGAATTTCCAATTTATAGGTTTCCAAAGAGGGTTATATTCTAGGACAATAAAAGTGTGCTTGTTGCTTATTGCAAAAGATTGAAAAATTTTCAAGTTAAAACAAGAAAATAAATACCTTCCATCACCCTATTATGGTGCCATAACCTCCATGGATATTTTAGTACATTTCCTTCCAGTCTTTTTTCTACCCATAAATAAATAGGCACACAACAATAGCTAACTTTCATAGCACATTTATGCCAGGCACTGGCATTTTAAAAACCCATTTAACATATATTAACTCAGTTAATTTTCATAATAATCCATTCAAATGGCTACTATTATAATCCTCACTTTACAGGTAAGGAAAGAGGCCCTGAGAGGTAAGATGACTTGCCTAAGGTCACATAGCTGGTAGAGAAACAACCGGAACCCAGCTCTCTCTGTTTAAACTACTGCACTATACTTCTCCCTGCTTTATTCTTACTTACCTGGAGTTAGGGGGATGCAGGGTGGACTTGATCATGGATTTTGGAGTGCTAATTTCTATTTTTTTTATTAAATCATAGCTTTGTACATTAATGCAATCATAGGGTATGATGTACTGGTTTTATATACAATTTGAAATATTTTCATCACACTGGTTAACATAGCCTTCATGGCATTTTCTTAGTTATTGTGTTAAGACATTTATATTCTACACTTAGTAAATTTCACATGTACCCTTGTAAGATGCACTGTAGGTGTGGTCCCACCAACTACTCTCCTTCCATCCATCCTCCCTCCTCCCCTCCCTTCCCTCTCCCCTTTCCCCTTCTTTTTGGGCTATAATTGGGTTATAGCTTTCATAAGAAAGCTATAAACTGGTTTCATAGTAGGGCTGAGTACATTGGATACTTTTTCTTCCATTCTTGAGATACTTTGCTAAGAAGAATATGTTCCAGCTCCATCCATGTAAACATGAAAGAGGTAAAGTCTCCATTTTTTAAGGCTGTATAATATTCCATGGTGTACACATACCACAAT